>JANKYE010000005.1:21731597-21742832 GCA_032467995.1 Erythroxylum dillonii | reverse complement strand
TAGAAAGTAACTAGAAAATGAAAAAAGGTGTCAAATAATTAATGTGCAAAGGCAAAGTTTGTGGATGAAATCACCATGCCTGTCTCTGATGTAGGATCAAAAGTATATATATATTAAAATGTAAAATACATGCAATATCCATTATGATAAAGGTTTAAATGAGCATATTTAAGATCCCTCCCACTAAGCCGAGGGATAAATGATCATGTGTATGTCTTTCCTTGTTTTCTTGAGTTGGAATCATAGGGGCATTTAAGCCCAACCCCATCATGAAAGCAGGGAACCGTTCTTTGTAGTATTCCTTTTCTAATCAAATTGTAAAAACAAAACACATGGATGATGTTTTTCTGCCAAGTTCTCATTGCGTTTTTAGTAAGGCATTTCGATTACCCGATAGATTTTCGGTTAGGATTTTAACCAACATTTTTACGCTCTAAATTAATTTCATTTAAATAAATTAATATTATCTTTACACCCGGTTCAATTTTTGAACTAATGCAAAATTTGAAAAGGTTTGATAATAGCCTTATTCTTATAAATTAAAAAAGCTGTTTTTGATTAAAAAAAGTATAGAAATAATACAAAAATAAATAAATAAAATAAAAATGAATATAAAAAATAAATAAATAAAGTACAATACAATCTCTGCTAAAAAATGTCAATGTAAATAACAGCAACAACTTAAGTAGCAAAAATTAGAATTTCAACTCAAAAATATATAAAAAAGATATGAACGTGAAGAATTCTTAAAATCACCGAATCATCGAACAATTGGTTGAATGCATCAATCCACCGTTAAAAAAAAAAAAAAAACTGTAATAGTTCATTATAACAGTCAGAACCAAAGTGCAACTAACCATTCATAAGATTGTACGAACCTAAGCTTTACCAGAGTCATGACGGCCGCGGAACAGAGAAATGGGATCGTAGTGAAATAACAAGAGAAGATCTTCCAAGATATCTTATACAACAATATTTAAGCACGAACACGAACACGAACACACAAAATGCAAAGGGAAATAGGGAATGGAATGAATCGTTAATTTAGATTTTTTTTGTTATTTTATAGTTCTCGTTTTTGTTTTATTGTGTCCATAGAAACTTCGTTCCGTTGTTACCAACATTCAAAACAAGACACTCCTGTCGCTGCCACCCAGAAGATATTTTTTTTATAAAAAAATTTGGCATGACTTTTTACTTTTTGAAAATTCAGCCCAAGGGGACGAGGTAGTTTCCCAGTTCTGTCTTTAATTTTCTCCACTACCACCATTCTTTCTGTGATCCTTGTTCTTGTCCTCGTCTCTCTTGTTGCCATACGCGCACACACCACCATACACACGCGCCCACACACACACATATACATAGCGACAGAAAGAGAGAGAGGGAGGGAGAAGTATGATGGAAAACGTAGCATTATGGCAAGGGTTGACTATTTGTGGTATTGGTTTGTGGATTGTTGTAGCTTCGTGTCTCAATGTGACCCAGAAGCTTAGATCTTTGATTCAGCCATGGGTGGCTCAACATGTCGTTTCTAGCACCCATTTGATCATCAAGATCCAGGTTTGAACTTGAATTTTCTACCATGGACAAAATCCAAAATTGTTGTTCTTGTTTATTGACTTGTGTGCTTTGATTTATTTATTTATTCATTTTCCTGTGTTGTTTTTCTGGGTTTTTGCAGAATTACCAGCATGGTTTTCTGGATGGTCTATTCTCTGCTTTGTCCTGTGTCGTTTCTGTACCCTTCTACACTGCTTTCCTTCCTTTGCTTTTCTGGGTACTTTCTCTCTATCTTCTTAGCGATGAATTTGGAACTTGTGGTAGTTGGTTATACCTCAGCATCTGAATTCCAATGGCTTTTGGGTTATGTTGGTAGAGTGGGCATACAAAATTGGCTAGGCAAATGACTCTTTTGATGGTTTTCTGCGATTATATAGGAAACTGCATAAAGGTAGCCTCTTTCTTCCCATCTTTGGTTAATACAATATTTGCGTATAGGTTCTTTCATTCTAAGGGAGTAGCAAAATTAACCGTATATTGTTCCTAACTGATTTTTCTCTTTTGTGTTATAGGATGTAATATCAGCTCCTAGACCTAGTTGTCCACCTGTTAGGAGGATAACTGCTACAAAGGATGAGGAAGACAATGCTTTGGAATATGGATTGCCATCTTCCCACACTCTTAACACAGTATGCTTATCTGGGTATTCACCTTTCCATATTGTTCTGTACTTTTTCTAGTGGTCTTGGAGGAAAAAGATCTTGAAAGTATACTAGGCTCTAATCCATTGTTTCAAGGGAAATATTGCTAGATTAGAAACATCGATTGTATGCCAGAAATTTTTACTGGATTAATAGGTAATCTTAATATTTCGAGATTATATTCTTGTGGAGTTGAGTTTTGTGCTTGGATATCTCCAAGTCTTGAAGGATTATGACAATTATGTAAGTTTATGGTTTAATTTCTTGTTTATTGTTCTCTTAACAACTTACCTATCAGTTATTATGATTCTTCATTACACCCTCATATGCTACGTTGCTCCAAACTTGTGTCCAAAAATCTACATAGCTTTTCATATCTCTTTTTACATTAGATTCACTTTTGCTACAGTTCTATTCATTTCTCTTTTAAATGGCAATGCACCAGGTATCTTTTGCATTATGTCCTATCTTATGCGCAAATACAAGATGTCTCCTTGCAATTTGTTGGATTTTCCATTGTTTGTGTACTAGTGGGCCTAATTGGTCTAGGTAAGTGCAATTGTCCTTTGTAAGTTCTTCGCAGCTTTGATTGTTTTCTCTTGTTGTCAACTGACAAACTGATATTTTATTGTTACTTGGTAGGAAGGATATACCTTGGCATGCACAGTTTAATTGACATCATTGGTGGCTTGTTTACTGGATTGGTCATTCTTTGTTTCTGGCTGACAGTCAATGAGTACATTGACAGTTTTATTGTCTCTGGACAAAATGGTAGGCGAATATCCAGCTTACATATGCAAAATATCCAATTCTAATTATTTTTAGACCCTTTACTTTTTCCTGCCAAATTATCTTCAAGGCAATTAATTTACCTAAAATTTATATGCAGTGACAGTTCAATAACTTAATTAGGTGAAAAGTTAAAAGACTAGCATATTCTGACTGGTCACCCATATTGACAATAACTATTTCCATGTGTACGTTTCCTTTTTTGGTCTATCATACAAGTGAATGTATATACTCCATGGAACATCTGGAATAGGCTTTTGCATGCTAATCTAAATACCAAAATAGTAGTTAGAAACCAAGAGGTTTGGCAAGTTGCCAAGTAAGAACAGTTGGGAGGATGCCCATACAATTAGACATAGTTTACTTATAGAAGAGTAATACAGATTTGGCACTTCTAAATGTGTTCATTGTTGTAACTTTGTTCAACTGATATCATGGTAGCATGGATCACTTCACATAGTGTTCCTTTTGGTTATCTACCTCGAGATTGAAAATTTTTCTGCCGGGAAACAGTTTTGTTGCTGTGACAATCATAAGTTTTTCATCATTCACTCTCTTCAGAATCATGGGGGCATGAGATCCTGTAGAAAAGCTAGATAGTGCCTCAAAAACAATAGGACAGGAACATGTAACAACGGGATAGTTCTTTCTTACCTAAAATGGACGTTTATGGTAAGCTTCAGAGGGTGGCCTTCTCTCTTTGTTTGATGTTGAGATTAGTTGCAAGGTATAATTCATTTGTATTGCTGATTTCTCAACTGTTTATCTTGGTGAAAGAGGCCCTAATATGAGCAACATGGGTTTCCATTTAATGTTACATGGTTTATTTAAGTGACAGTTATATCCGATTCAGCTTCTGAACATGTAGATATCAAGCCGTTGCATTTACTTTTAAGAATTGAGAATATTATGGTTTCCTGGACTCCTTATATTGCATGCACTATCTGATTTTCAGTCACTACATTTTGGGCTGCTCTTAGCTTCTTGTTTCTATTTGCGTACCCAACTCCTGAGCTTCCAACTCCAAGCTTTGAATATCACACAGCATTCGATGGTGTTGCATTTGGAATTGTAAGTAATCATTCTTCAATTTGACTCCAGAGATGCGTGTTTTTTTCAATTATATAGCTTCCTTCCTCAACTATATTATGTGTCCTCATCCAGTTGGAGCTAGTAGCATCTTCTAGAAAATGTTATTAGCATGGAAATATGAAGATTGAAATCTATGTTGCTTGATACGTCAAAGATGAATAAATGGAAAGTTTAAAACAGTACTCAGGTTAGGATTAACAATCTAGTGGAGATTGACTTTCTGATGTTTAATAGATAAAAAACGTCTTGAAAGTGAGTTCAATGTAGTCAATACTAACATCATTCAATACCTTGGTACAATGAATGAGGATATAGGAAGCAGAGGTACAATCAGAGTAAAGAAGAACAAAAATTGGTGGCTTTGAAAGAATACTGATCTTGAATTGACGCAGGGGGATTGTCTAGGCGTAGAAAATCTTATACTAGTGGCTTCTGTTGCATTACAACATGAGTGTTTACGCATCTATACGTTAGATGGTGCCGTAGAGAAACTTAGAGATCAGTAATGCACTTCCTTGGCAAGAGGTAGAATAACGATGGAGAACATGACACAGTTTCATAGAGAAAATGTCAATTAAGATGATTTTATTTCATTCTTTGAGCTTCCGATATAATAGGCCATAGATGATCCGACCCAATGTTACTACAGTTTCAAAATTAAAAGAGGACATTTTACTTTATAATGTTATTCAGGTGGCGGGTATCCAGCAAACCTTCCATCAGTTCCACCATGAAGCTGTGCCGCGAGTATTTACACCACAAATCACAGTCCTGACATTTTTGGGTAGAGTACTTGTGGGAATACCAACAATTCTCACAGTGAAGTTCTGCAGTAAAGTTCTAGCTAGGCGTATTCTTCCCGTAGTATCAAAATCATTGGGGATCCCTATAAAATCAACGTGCTACATCCCTATGCTAAATGGTTCAGTAACTGATAAAAACCAGCAACCAGGTTATATCAAGAAGCTGTTTTTCTTCACCCTCCAGGACTCATTTGATGTGGACACTGGCATTAGATTCCTCCAATATGCAGGCCTTGCATGGTCAGTAGTAGATCTTGTACCGTCCCTCTTTTCTTATTTAAGCTTGTAATGTAATGACTAATGAGTATGATTAGTATTCTTTCTAGGAATGAGCAGCTTTTACATATAATTCCAAGTCCATGTATACAACTTTATTAAATGAAAATAACACCAATTAAGCTAAACGATGCCTAGTATATAAGCTGACGACATCGTTTTTTATCATTAACGACGACAAAATTAATTTGCTCTTTGCTCCCGAATTCCGGCAGCAATATCCTCCACGCGAAGGACCTTCTCCGTTGTCAGAAGGTTTGCATCTGGAAGCCCTTTTAAAAGATCAAATAGGAATTTCCAAATAGCTTCATAAAGTTAACCATCGGACCATTGGACTACCGTGTTGACTTTGTTTTGTCTCTTATCCGTCCTCCTTCCAAGCACAGCTGTAGAGTTATGGTCAATAGCTGGCAAAGAAGGCAAATTAGGAGATGTAAACACCTTATATGCATGCTTTTGGAGCTAAAAAGCATAGAAGATTCATGTATCGTTGTTATGGTGGGAAATTGTTGTTTGTAAGCCACTTTTCTTACTTTATTTAATACCTTCAAGGATCATAATATGAGGGATAGAGCTTATGATTTGCCCTACAGTAACGAGTATGTTGTTTAATACTGACCTAAGGAAGACTCCCTCTCTGTTCTTTTTGTTATCTTGCTTCATGTCATACTGATTGAACTTAGTTATTTTTGAAGTTATTTCCCTGTCCAGTAAAGCTTGATCTTCATCAGTAAAGTGTGGAACATATACAGGAGGATGATTTTTTGTTACACCACCATTCAATCAGGAAATTTCGTTTTGCTGTTTGCTGAGATAATCTCTGCGCATACCTCTGAGATTTGTCTCCATAATGTTGTTAACAAGTTCAAACTGCTCATCAAATGGTGGTTAGTAAATTGACGACATATATAGACTAACTCCCTTTAACTTGAAAGATTCCTACTTGAATATGCTAAAAACACCGAGTTCTTATCACTAACTGTCATTTTAGACATACCATGTAATCTGTAAATATTGATAAGAAAAACATGACTTACCTCAGTTGCAGTGGGGAGATGTTTTTAAGGATAAGCAGCTTGTATGTGTGTTGGCTTTCCCATTTTATCCTTCTAAAAAAACTCATAAAAGAGATAGAAAAACTTCTAAAGTTCTTTCGGTTGAGTAGCCCCTACAATAACAACGGAGCAAAAGTTAAATAACAAGACGCTTGAAAGCCAATGGAAAAAGGCCAATTAGGTGATAAATCAATAACGATCTCCAACAAAATATTGTTGGCAAAATGAATATAGAGGATCTTTACAGATAAAGAAGTAGTACAGGTACAATGCATTCATATAATCATATTCATTTCCTAAAAGAAGTTATTTTCCGGAAAAAGATATTGAAATCCTATTTTGCTTGATGTAAATACTTAGCTTCAGGGCATCTACGTTGGACCCCGTTTTCGAGCCCAACTATCCGAAGTCATACTTGCATGAGTGGGCTCCCTTGTAGGTTTGTTTTATTAACCCTTATTAACCATCATCACTTCTCATAACATCCCAATGATTTCCTCACAAAAAGTTCAAAGGTGTACCCGCACAAATCAGTTACCATACTCGAACTCATTTCTTTTATCTGGGAACAGAATTTGGAAATCTTCAAACCAGAATTTCAATTTGACTTCTCAAAGAAATTGTAGCTCTAAGTCTTTAGTTTCTTTTGGAGAAAGAATCATCTTAATCGGAGCTCTACAGCTTAAGATATACTTAAAAAGCTAAAGTGTGTTCATACCCCAACCATGCTCTCCCAACCGACCCCTTACTTTCTCTCCATCAAACTTTTTCAAATCAACTCTAAAAGATACAAATTTTTATGGAGAGATATAGACATGTAATAGGAATCTATTGATCAAGAATCACTTTATTTGGAGGTCGTATGAGGAAGTTATGCTCGAAAGAATAGAACATGTTTATACCTTCAATCAATTTGTACCAACCTTGGAAAAATTGCCATAACTTTCAATAGAAATGTCTGATTGAGTTCATTTCTAGATTATCTGAAAGAAGAAATCTATATCTACAACTTTCATGAAGCCCACAAAGTGAGATTCTACCTCTAAAAAGGTAAACAATCACAATTTCCTGAAGTTATCCAGTAAATGTCCGTTTAATGGACATTGTCAGGGTTGGGAGCCATTTTTTGCCCGAGAAGGTCCGTTTAACGAACATCATATCTGTTAAATGGACATTGGTGAGGATGGGGGTCATTTTTGACCCAAGAAGGTCTATTAAATGGACCTAATGTCCGTCTAACGAACATAGGGGTTCCCCAAACTCCTCCAAAGCCTCTACAATGCTTCCTACTTCTAATCTAACATCATATTCACTCATAATCTCCCCAAATTCAACTCTTCTAGTGCAAAATCACTTTATAACAACTCAAATACCAAATTTATCTCATAAAACTCTCAATTCTCAACCCGTTTGATTCATCAAAACCACAATTTCTCATCATTCTCCATAGTTGTCCTACACATATATCCTATGCAGCATCACAACATGTAATGATCATAACTTTCCATTACGATATCCAAAACTTACAAACTTTATATCGTTGGAAAACTAGAAAGATCATCTAAAATTCCAAGAAAATAACTTGGTCATAGGGGCAGCTATCATCGAGAATCCTTTAACAAATCTCCTATAATACCCTGCTAGACCCAGAAAACTTCTTACCTGTGCCACTATTATCGGTGCATATCAATTCACCACTGCTTCAATTTTTCTTGGATCAAAATGTACCCCATCTTTAGAAATCACATGTCCAAGGAAAATCACTTTATAAAGCCAGAATTTACATTTGCTGAAATTGGCATAAAGCTCATTCTCCCTTAATATTTGCAGCACTATCCTGAGATGCTCCTCATGTTCCCCTTCACTTTTGGAATAAACCAAAATGTCATCGATAAGCACTATGACAAACTGATCCGGATACTCCTTGAAGACACTATTCATAAGATCCATAAATGTAGCCGGAGCATTGGTCAGTCCGAATGGCATGACTAGGAACTCATAATGCCCATAACGAGTCCTAAAGGCTGTCTTTCTTACGTCAGACTCCTTGATTTCAAGTTGATAATAGCCTGACCTAAGATCAATCTCGTAAAAGACCCTTGCTCCATGCAACTGATCAAACAGATCATCAATTCGAGGCATAAGGTACTTGTTTTTAACAGTCACCTTGTTGAGTCTTCGGTAATCAATGCACATACGCCATGTCCCATCCTTCTTCTTAACAAATAAAATCGGCGCTCCCCATGGTGACGAACTCGGCCGTACATACCCCTTCTCTGATAGTTCTTCCAACCATTCATTAGTTCCTTCAGTTCAGCTAGAGCCATTTTATATGGTGGTATAGAAATAGGTGCGGTTCCGAGAATCAAGTTAATGGCAAACTCGATTTCCCTTACCGGTGGCAAACCAGGTAAGTCCTCTGGAAACATATCTGGAAACTCCCTCACTACTGAAAAATCCTCTAACCTCCCTTCATTCACCTCAATGTTCACAACATGCACCAAGAAGGCTTCACACCCCTTTTCCATTATTCTGTCAGCTAGCAAAGTCGAAATAATTCTTGACGATGACATTCTTCTGTCTCTTCTGAAAATAACCTTCTCACCATTGCCAAAGTTAAACTCTACCTCCTTGAGGCTACAATCTAATTTTGCATGATACATCTCTATAGCATCCATTCCAAGTATAACATCTAGACCTTTCAACTCTAGAAGCAATAAGTCTATAACCAGTCTATTACCCTCAATAACTAGTATAGAGTCTCTATATACTTGACTTATTATCACCTTTCTTCCTAAAGGAGTGCTAAAAATTAAGGGACTATTCAAAGGAACTAAATTCACATCATGCAAAGTCATACTTACAGAAACAAATGAATGCGTAGAGCTAGTATCAATCAACACATAAACTACAAAAATGAACAAATGAGCCATACTTATGACCACTTCAAGAGCGGTTGTAGCTTCCTCTTTGGTAATGGCAAATACCCTAGCTTATGCCTGACCCCTTGGCCTCCCTGGAGGATTAGCCTTCCTCGCAACTCTAGAACCGCCCAACTCGTTCCCTTCTTTGAAGATTGCTCTTCGTTCTTCCTCTTCTTGTTCACTCCACACTTCATATTCTCCAGTTTTTCAGCCTAAAATGTTGCATCTACCAGTTGTTGGTAGTCACAGAAATTGTGAATCAGCACCTTCTCCTTGATATCTAGATGAAGTCCCCTATAAACTTGTGGCCCTTATCCTCCTCATTCGCCACAATGTTAGCCGCATACTGTGACAACCGGGTAAACTTCAGCTCGTACCCACTCACACTCATTTCCCTCTATGTGAGATTTAGGAATTCCTTAGCCTTCTCTTGGATATAGATCCTCGAGAAGTAGTTCCTCCTGAAAGCTTCCAAAAAGTCCCTCCATGTTAGCACCAGAGGCATAGCCTCACAGTGGGGCACTGATTCCCATCAATGAAGTGCATCCCCTTGTAGCAAGCTAACTGCATAATCCAGCTTCTCTTTGTCGTAGCACTTCATCTGAATCAGGACTCTCTCGGTCCTCTTCAACCATGCTTCTGCCTCTTCATTATTGGTAGTCCCATTGAAGTCAACAGCCCCATACTTATGGAGCATATCATATTTCCCACTCCTCTCCACTAGAGTTGGCACCGACACTCATGACCCTTGGCTCATAGCATAAGTAAAAGCCTGGGCAAAGGCTTGAAAGAACTGCAGGTCCTTTGGCTAGAGCTAGATCGAGCCACAACTCCTCGAGTCCTCTTTCGAGTTGGTATTTTCATTCCTTCAATATAAAACCATTGAAAATCTTTAGTTCATGCAAAACAAATCATGTAAAACAATTCAAAACAATGCAAGTTTTTTATTTAAAAACAAATAATGCATGCTCATTTGGTAAATGAAAACTACCCATTCCATGCCTATGAGTACTTCTAAACCTAGTCTCAAACCTGGACCTAAACCTAGTTGCTTTGATACCATAAAATGTTAGACCTTGTTTTCGGAGCCCAACTATCCAGAGTCGTACTTGCATGAGTGGGCTCCCTTGTAGGATTATTTCATTAAACCACATTAGCCATCATCAGTCAAACTTCCTTATAACATCCCAATGATTTCCTCACAATATGATCAAAGGTGTGCCCGCACAAATCAGTTACCATACCCAAACTCATTTCTCCTATTTGTGAACAGAATTTGGAAATCTTCAAACTAGAATTTCAATTTTACTTCTTCAAAGAAACTGTAGCTCTAACTCTCTAGCTTGTTTTGAAGTAAGAATCATCTCAATTGGATCTCTACAGCTCAAGATATACTAAAACGCTAAAGTGTGTTCATACCCCCAATCATGCTCTCCCAATCGACCCCTCACTTTCTCTCCATCAAACTTTTTAAAATCAACTCCAAAAGATAAAAATTTTTACAGAGAGATATTTACATGTATTAGGAATCTATTGGTTTAAGAATTACTTCATTTGGAGGTCGTATGAGGAAGTTATGCCTGAAAGAATAGAACATGTTCATATCTTTAATCAATTTGTACCTATTTTGGAAAAATTGTCATAACTTTAAATAGAAATGTCTGATTGAGTTCATTTCTAGATCATTTGAAAGAAGACATCTAGATCTACAACTTTCATGAAGACCATAAGGTGAGATTCTACTTCTAAAAGGGAAGAAAATCGCAATTTCCTAAAGCTATACAGTAAATGTCCGTTTAACGAACATTGTCAGGGTTAGAAGCCAGTTTTGGCTCGAGAAGGTCCGTTTAATAGACATCATGTCCATTAAATGGACATTGGTCAGGCTAGGGGTCATTTTTGACCCGAGAAGGTCCGTTAAATGGACCTAATGTCCGTCTAACGGACATAGGAGTTCCCCAAATCCCTCCAAAGCCTCTCCCATGCTTCCTAATTCTAATCTAACATCATATTCACTCATTGTAACATCCCACCCCCTACTGGAAGGGTAAAATAGTAAATTTGTCATAGGATGGGATTGATAGGGATTAATTAG
>JANKYE010000005.1:21705612-21717400 GCA_032467995.1 Erythroxylum dillonii | reverse complement strand
GTTCCATGAAACAGAATGAGGAAACCAAAGTTTACCCCATGAACAGAATGAGTCCATTTCGGAGCTCATATGCCACAAGCGGACAGCCATTGCCTTTCTTCTTGCTCTTGGATAAGGTTTGCTTGGTTTCCTAAAACAAACAATTTCTCAATCAATTCACATTCAAAGGAAATTCATAAGGCTTTGATAATCAAAAGTGCTAAAATGGAACTATAACCCTTTCAAAACTTAGACTCTCGGTTCAACTTTTCCATGATCGTTATGATCAGATAAATGAAGAAATTTGGTAACACTTCCTCTAGAAAAATGTTCTTCATCGTCTCAAGTTTCCCATGACACTAAAATCATTCAATTTGGTTCAATAATCCGAAATTCATACTCCAAACATGGTGGGAATATCCTTATACTGAAACAATAATCTATACTCAAATTCCGTCCAACAATTGAGGTTCTTAGAGACTGAATTAAAAATTTATTTCTTCATAACACTTGCACCTTATGTTTGTAGTTTACGCCAAATCAAAAATCACTCAATTTGTACATCTACAACAAAAGTTATGCCCAAAATACCAAAACATGTCTGTGCAGGAAAATGGATTTTGTCGCGACGAAGGCAAAAGTTCGCCGCGACGAACATGTCCATAAACCTCCCGAAGACCTGTTTTTCGACATTCTTCATCTATATACTTCCCATCATTAAAATATAACCCATCTTAACCCTAAACCACCTCTTCTACTTCATTTCCAAGCTCATTTCAACCCAATATCACTAACAATTACATCAAAATCTATCTTTGATCATTAAAGATTAAAACATTTTTTGTACACCATTCAACCACAACTTCCTACACACATTCAACCCCATTTTCACTTCTAACTACCAACAAATAAGGTTCATTCATCAAATCAAAAGAGGTTAATGATTATACTTACTTGCTTTAGCTTCAAATCTTCAAGATCTTTTTTTCTCTTCTTTTCCTCGCCTTCCAAGATACTCTCTTCTTCTCTCCCTCATTCACAACATTTTTTCTTCTAATTTCTACTCTTAATAATTGTAAGATGACCCTTATGCCCTTCCATTTATGCCTTAAAACTTAAAGGCTTAAGTGTTATGCAAAAAATGCCCTTATACATTCTTTCAACATTAATACCTTAATTCCATCAATCCATGCAATAACTTCTACTAACTTTGGCATGCTAATTACTCCAAAATAATTAATCTAACAGGACATCAAAATAATTTAAATCATGCTTAATAAAATTTTTAAAAAATTGGGGTCTAACATTGTCTCCCCCGTGAGGGCTGGTCACCAGTATGACTTAAGTTTCACGGTGGCGACACTTTTCTCTTTTTTTTCATACAAAATTTACATAGACTTTCATTTTTCATGCAAAATTCAAAAAACATTCCCTTCAACCTTCATGCAACATTAACGGCCACGACCACTTTCACTCAATTCATTCAAATTTGGATTAAAAATACCAGATGTTGTAACCAGAATAAAAAAATGAAGACAAGAAAAATCAATAGAAATTACATACAACAGACATCATGGTTGTATAGCACATTTTTTCGTTAACTACTCTTAAGTCTAAAGTTACTTTACTTTAAGGCCAATTTGTTTCTTTGGATATATCATAATCCATTTCTTTAAGGAACTATTCGAATTAGAAATCTGACTTTCCTTTAAATAGTCAATCATTTTTTATTTGTAGATATATTTAAGGAGACTGGATGTTTCATTCAAGAGAAATGTGGTTGATTTCTAAGATTTTGTATTCATTGTAGGTCCCCATAATTTTACTTCTTCTTAATATTGCTAAAAAATAATTTTCATATATATTTATCTCCTTGTAATTATGCTAACTAACTTTTGATCATATTTTTTATTATATTTTTTTTCTCAAATGAAAACTAATATAATTCTTAATCTTTATGATGCATAAATTAAAGGGGAGTTAAAAGTTCATATTACTTTCATGTAGAAAAATTATTGCTTAAATCGGCCATTTCATTATTAGTTTTTCTAATATCACAAAATATTTTTATCATCATAAAAATGGGATAGATTATTAAATAAAGGGAGGTTCCAATTCATATTTTGATGATAACAAAAAATAATAATTACTAACAATTTATTTTTTTATGATGCCTTAAAAGAATGTAATCTAAAATTATAAAATTCAGTATAAAACACCTTATAATGATCTTAAAGAAAAGTTCATAAACTTTAAATTAATTCAAGTGAAGGATTTAATTGTGAATAAGGAAGATCAAGGTATAAAATGTCTACAAATACAATTTTAATTTTTGTTATGCCTCCTTCTTGTTTACTTTAATGCTTTAAGAGCTCAAAATGCATAAGCATATTATATTTTTAACATAAGGTATTAATATTTTCAATTTTCAATAGCAATTAAGGTTTTTATTTCATTTAAAACATTTTTGAGCTTTAGCATATTCTTCACGGAATCTTTTGAGAAGAAATTGAGTCAAATTATTACAAGAGAAAATATTTGATAAGTTGAAACCTTGAAAAGTCTTTGGAAACACTTTTTTAAGTATGTTAGTCAATTAATCTATGCTAGTGGTTAGGCAATATATGGTTTTTTGGGCATACTAGTTAGCTATTGTAATTGTGTGGTTGATCAATATGGCTGCAAAGAAAAAATTTCATGTATAACGAGTTTGTATTAATATGGGCCGATACATTATGTCAATATAGTTTATACGTTTCAAACTATTTTTTGTGAACTTAATCTTTAAGTGATTGCTAAAAGATTTAAATTTATATAAAATTTATACCTTATCAAATTATTTTATATGATCGACCAATATATTTTGAAAGGTAAAAATTTAATATACTATGATTTGTGTTTATATTTTCTAACATATTGATTGACTAAAATGCTAGAGTGATCGGCCATTTTTACTATTTCTAGCTATTATGACAACTAATTTTTATTTCTAAAGATTATTTTGAGCTGCTATTGGCATAAATACTTATATTTTCTATTTTTGGATAATCTAATGTCATTTGGGTGTTATAAGAACACATTTCAAAGAGATTTAAAGTAGTTTCAACCTATTGTAAAGTGATTATAAGCTCTAAAGTATTGAAGTAACTAAGGATTATTCAAGTTATTAAGTTCACTATTTAGTTGTATTTGATTGCTCCAAAAAGAAGTATGGTCACCTTTAAGAAAGATTGTAAAAGTATTACTCCTTACGTAGGTAAAGCAAAGATCATTTTGAGAAAGTTTCTCTTTACTTAGTTGAAGGAAAACTTTAATGGAATCCTTAAAGAGACGTAGAGAGTGGATATAGGTAAGGTAAGGATTATTTATTAAACCACTATAAATGGATAGGTAAAAGTGATCTCATTCTCAGTAGAATAATTACTTTTATCGTGACTTGTGAGATTGTGTCACTTATGTCAATCTTGTGTAAAGATTTGGGTCAAAGCCCATCAAAACGCTCATTAATTAAAAAGCCTTAAAGCTTTACACAAAATTGACATAAGTGCCACAATCTCACAAGTCACGATAAAAGTAATTATTATTTTGAGAATGAGATCACTTTTACCAATCCATTTATCACACTAAAATATTACAATACTTAATTTTACAAGTGTGCAAGAAGAGGACATCAAACTTGATAATAAAACTTCAAGCTCGATCTTAGGTCTAAAGAACTTAGATGCCTAGAAAAATATACTTATTATATATAACAACTTTATTCATTAACTTAGTGTGTCTCTATTTGTTTTACTTGGAAATCCATATCTATATAATAGATCTGTTTACTTAGAAATAACTATATAGATCAATTGTTACTTATTTAAGCGCTTTATTATGCACTATTAAAATTTCTTGAAGATGTCTACTTGAAATTAAATTGGTTGATTCTTAACTAATGCTCATAAGATTTATGTTCACATATGTTAATATGAATGGATAGTTTATAACTCTAACACCCTCCATTCCACCTTTTTTTTATATCAAATATGGGAACATCTAATGTGGCCCACTTATCCTATAATCTACATTAATATAATGAGTTAAGGATTGATTAGCTAAGAAAATGATTTACAATAAACCCTTAATATGACAAATCATGTAGTTGTATAACTACAAAAGTAAACTTCCATTTGGATATGAAAAATTTATCTCACATCTTAATTAATTGAATTATCCAAAAGCAATGGAGGAGATATTGCTTATATGACTTGTATTCAAGAACAAGAAATTTGAAGCATGCAACTATTCTTCATTCATTATAATGGTTTTGGATAATTTTTTTAAAATTACAATAGTAAAATTTATAAAATTAAATAAATTCATAATTTTCATTGTTTATAAGTTAACTCGTAACGTTAAACTACGTTGATTGAATAGTCCTTATTCAGAATGAATCTATTAATAAACTGCTAAAGTTTATTGTACAATATAAATAAAACTTCAATGTTTTCATATGAATAAGTCATTGATTCTAGCATAAGAGATTTAATTGAATTTTTATCTGAAAATTTTTAAAGGCGCGTAAGTAGCTTTAATTAATTTTAAGATTTATCCAACTAAGATCCATAAATTTTGCACTCTATTTAAATACATGTCAATCCAACTATATTGGATATGTATGTAATTGCACTGGACGGGACATAATATATTATAAGATTGGAACTTTGAGTTTTAAAAGAATTTCCAATTAACATCTATCCGAATTAGAAGTGAAATTTCTAGACACAAATATCTTCCAAAAATAAAATAAAGTATATACATATTTGTTTAATTATGTAAGCTTAATCAATGCCATGTTACTTTGTATAATAAATATTGTAATTAAACTGAATTGTTACAGAGAAAAGCACTGTTATTATTAAAGAATCTGGTCCTGGGAAGTTTGGTACAAACTTATTCCTCGGAGAAAAATTAAAGCACAAATTAAAAAGATAGTCATTTAATAGTAGAATTGTGATGATATGGCCATTAATGTGTAAAATCCATTGAAAGCAAAAACCAAATTGAAGAGTACATTTCCTCTTTTCAGTCTTACCCATTGAAGTTAATTAGTCATCCTTCAACCAAACCCTTTCCACTCAATAAGTTAACTCCCTTCTGCCTTTATATAGAAGTAGAAAGAACCAATCTAACATATGTTAGGAAATTAAAAATGGCTAGAAGTAGAGTGAAGCTTGGATTGATTGAAAATCTGACTGCAAGAAAAGCCTGCTTCAAAAAGAGAAGAACAGGTTTGGTCAAGAAAGTCAATGAGTTCACAACGCTATGTGGGGTAAGAGCATTCCTGATGATTTTCAATCCTTTTGAGCAGAATCAAGTGATGGTGTGGCCATCTCAAATAGGAGTCCATGAAGAACTGAGGAGGTTTTATGAAATGCCAGAGTTGGACCGCACCAAGAAGATGCTGAACCAGGAAAGCTACCTGAGATGGAGGATTAACAAGCTCACAGAACAGTCTAGGAGACTCCGAGCCAAGAACAACAACGTGGAACTGGATTACCTCATGCATCGAATCCATCGAGATGGTGGGATCCATAATCTCAACCACTATGAACAGGAAACTGCTCTTTTCTTGACGTCTGAGAAAATGGAAGCAATCAGAACGAGGATTGACCTCCTGCGATCGGCTCCTCTCCTACCTTCTGGTCCTTTTCCTCCACTTTTTATGTACTCAAATGGAGGTAATAACAGTTCCCAAGCAATTAGCTTTGGAGGATTCAATGGTCAAGTTGGCTTAGGGTTTAAGAACATGATGACCGGGGGGAACTACTATGCGAGTAGCTCGAACGCTAATAATAATGCCATGGGCCAGCAGATGGAATCAACCAACTCTGGCGGTGTTTCTTTTGGGCATGAAGGTGAGCAACTGGGGTTTGAGAGCATCTTTTTGGGAAGCTACACTGCTCCTAATATGACTAGCCTACCAAGCAACAATGATGCGGGTGGATTGACATCTGAGCAGGGCGTGCCCTATGTTCCCACAAGTATTGGTGTCGGCGGAAATATTTATGCAACAAGCAACATTCCTTCTGTTTGGATGGGATTGGACGCAACGGTGCTGCCACAGCATGGCCACATCAGTGATGGCTCCATGTTTGGAGATGGTAGGTTGGGTGCGGCAAGTGCAAGTGATATGGGCCATGGTGATGGTTTCGTCATTTAATTTCATCCCCCAATTGAATCACATTAATGTCATGTTAGTGATAGCCATGATGTTGATGAATTTCTTTGCTTGTTTCATTTTATGGGGGCTAAATAACTGGAATTTACTCTATCTCCCGACATATTTCAGATTATTAATTTCACCAAAGATGTAGAGGTAATGTTATAAATATAAGCCCATTGCCAAAATAACAAACACAGTTATAATTATCACCATAATTTTCATTATAACCAATTTTAAGAAAATAAATCAGTAAGTGACATAAAGGTGCACCACACTATCAACCGTGTCTCCGTAATGTTTGGATTCAGAAGGTTCTAGTGGAAATGAGAGAGAAGAAGATAGTAAAGAGATATTGCAAATTTATTGTAGATTCGGTTGTGCCTGATAACATACTTTTACAATGCTTATTTCCGTTGGAAACAATAGTAATTAACGGTAAAAGAAATGAAACAACTAAGATCTAATTATTATAAGCCATTCTACTAGCTCTACATTCATGTCAACAAGGATATTTTTCTTAAATAACTAAACAAAAATGCTTGTCTTCCCTCAATCTAAAAGTCATAACAATTCTAGTCCCCTTTTAAAGAACCTTTCCAGCAAGGTTTAAAAGAGGGAACTGTTTCTACAAGTCAAATAAAAGCACTTAAGTAGTTTGCATAGTACTATTGTTTAACTATTTTTTTGAGAAATTAAAAAATTTCATTTATAAAAAATATAAGATACAATGAGGAGAAGAGTGGCTAAAAGTCAGTAGCGAAGCTTGACTTAAGCAACTTAGGATACCAAAACATTAAGCATCGTCATTTAAGCCTTTCAAAATAAAGACAAAAGTATGGACCAAAAACGAAACTTAATTGTTGGCGTTGGAGAGCCCTTCAACTTCTAAGGTAAAACTACCCCATCCTTTCATGAAACGTTGAGACATCTTCCCTGATTCAACAACGAGTCGGCTGACGCAAAGAAGCTGAGAAAATAAGGAGGACGATGGCTAGGGAGAGACTCTCCAGAGATGTGGTGACCAGGTAATAACTGTTACGCATATTAAGAACCGTTGTGAGAGGCTAGTAGGTGATCCTCCTTGTGGGTTGTAGGTGTGTAGGCAAGCCTATGCGATTTGCTGGCGAGCCAGCTGGGGAGGGGTTCCGAGGTTCTAATCTACAGGACGTCGACGACAATGAGCAAAGAGAGAAAGATGGATGAAACTATTCAGGTAAGCCGCTGGCTTGGGTAAGTCTCAATTTGTGATCTCCCCTGAGAAGGGAGAAATCAAAAGTTGAAAATCTGAGATGTAATCTAGTTTCTGAATAGTCTTGTGTGGGGGAATTGATTACTTCTTCTAGGACTTAGATCCTCCAGACGTAGGCCATTCTCCCACTACAGTGTAGATGTAGCTGATTGACAATCAGTTACTCTAGTTGTCGTAGTGATAAGCTCTGTGAGGGAGTTCATTGTATTTGTCTGATTCAGAAATCTTCTGCAGTTTCTTTCATGCCAGATTGTCATAGTGCATGTAGCCATCGATAGAAGGACTACATCCTTGTCATGCTTTGGCTAAGGCATATTAGGAATCTCTCGCATAATGTCTAGGAGTCGTCAGTCATTGAGATCTGGGGCACTAAGTGTAGAAACTAAGAACCAGAGAGTTCTGGATAAGCCACACTCAAATAAGAGGCGATCTCTACTTTCATCCTCTGTATGACATAAAACACAGTGCTTAGAAGAGGTCAGGAAATTGAGTCTATCCATAGTACTCAGCCTATTCCTCATTGTCAGCCATTGAATAAAAGTTACATTAGGTCCGAGTGTTGCATTCTAAACCAGAGTGGCCCATTCAACCCTATTTTCTAGCCTTGCCTTGAATTTCCTAATTGTCTTAGGGGTAATTTCAGAGATTGGTAGACCTCTCCAAGAATATGTATCCCTTTCCCCTTGGATGAGGGGAGGGATGTTCAGTTTGATTTACTCATCTAAAGAAAGTGTCCATCCTCCATTATAAATGATAGCATGAAGATTGGCATCCTTGGGGATGCGGTTTAAGAGAGAGTTAGCCATGCTATTTGAAATTAAGGGGCCATTTCCTATCCAATTATCAAACCAGAAAGAGATTCTATCCCCCTCCCCTATTTGGCAAGTGATGTGTTGATAAAGCTCTCCCCTCAACCCTAATAGTTGGTTAAAGAACCAAGTGTAATTGGGTTTAGGTTTTAGAGCCCAGAAACTCCTTCCGTTCAACATGTAAGTGTGCATCCATTTGACCCACAATGATTCCTGATCATTGAGTATCCTCCAGATTCTTTTAGACATGAGAATTCAGTTCTTATTAACTAGGGATTCAATTCTCAATTCGCCTTCTGCTTTGGGTTAGCATATAGACTGCCAAGCTACCTTGGCCATCCCTTTTTCACCGTTCTTACTCCCCTACAAGAATTGTTTCATCATCCTTTCTATAGTTTTGGATAGGCCTTTAGAGAGGAAAATATAAGAGTTCCAATAGGTGCTCATGGATAGAATAAGAGAAGCCATTTTACCAATACTTGAATGCTGGTTTATTCCATCTTTTAAGCTATTTGAGATGTTTGATAGGTGTGATTTATAGTATATAATTTTAGATTGTAAAATATGTTATTACTTGTTTTCAGAGGTGATAATCATGTGTTTAAGACTTAGATTTATGTCTTCGTTAGTGTTTTGTATGTTTTGTTTGATTATTGTTTATTAAGAGAAGAATTTGTTCTTAGTACATGCTTTAGGGGTTGTTTAATGTATTTTGATGATAAGTCAAGGCAAGAAACTTGAAGATAAGTTGAAGAAAAAGTTGGAGGAAGAGGTGTTACACAATCGTGCAGCTTGTTAATGTATTTTGATAATGAGTTGAGATAAGAAACTTAAAGATAAGTTGAAGAAAAAGCTGGGGCAAGAGGTGTTTCACAATCGTGTAACTTGCATGATAGTATAAGATGGAAGCTGGAGGCAAAATTCTAGGAGAACAAACCTGCATATTCAATTTAGGATATACTTTAGCTATGGATTGCCAAATTTGTTTTATGACTTACTCTTGAATGGTACCATAAAAACCTATAAACATCATATTAGTAGGCAAGTGAAGAAAGACTTAATTGTTTATAGCTACCCTTAGGATTACTTCAAATCCAATTCGATAATTAAGATGAGTTTTGATAGATCGAGAGGTCACAATTCAATTCTTATTTATTTTAATTGGGATTACTTGGTTAGCTATCGTGAGAGGGTAATCATAACTATTGGATATCTAGGGCCAGGTATTAATAAATCAAAAAGGTAAGGTGAAAAAAATAAGTAATATTGTTTATTCTAGAATGATATGACCGGTACAGATAGATTTAAAAATCAAACAAATAAGTTTTTGACACCATTGTCAGGGGTTGTAATTTAACATCTGGTGCAGTTTGAGTTGCCTTACTTTAAGGAGTTACACATTTTACCAATACTCAATGTCATTTTATTCCATCTTTTAATCTATTTGAGATATTTGATAGGTGTGATTTATAGTGTATTTTTTATGTTGTAGAATATGTTATTACATGTTTTCTTATGTGATAATCATATGCTTAAGACTTAGATTTATGTCTTCGTTAGTGTTTTGTGTGTTTTGTTTGATTATTTTTTATTAATAGAAGAATTTGTTCTTAATACTTGTTTTAGGGGTTGTTTAATGCATTTTGATGATGAGTTAAGACAAGAAACTTGAAGATAAGTTGAAGAAAAAGTTGGAGGAAGAGGTGTTTCACAATCGTGCAACTTGCATGGTCGTGTAAAATGGAAGTTGGAGGCAAAATTCTAGGAGAACAAAACTGTATAATCAATTTAGGATATCCTTTGGCTATAGATTGCTAAATTTGTTTTATGATTTGCTCTTGAATGATACCATAATAGATCTATAAACATCATATTAATAGGCAAATTCAATTTTTATTTATTTTAATTGGGATTACTTGGTTAGATATCATGAGAGGGTAATCATAACTATTGGATATCTAGGGTCCAGTATTATTAAATAAAAAAGGTAAGATGAAAAAAAAGATAGGTAATATTATTTATTGTAGAACGATACGACCTATATACTTATGGTAAAGATAAATTTAAAAATCAAACAAACAAAATTTTTATATCATTGCCAGGGGTTGTAATTTAGCATCTAGTGCAGTTTGAGTTGCTTTACTTTAAGTAATTTACACATTTTTGTGATTATATGTGCATGAACACAAGAAAAAATAAGAAGTTCTATAAGCTTAAAGACATACAGGTTTTTTACATCACTAAGTAAGAGAGAGATATTAGAAAAGTAAGATGCCAATAAGCTATAAAAAGACCAATGGAAAAAGAGGGGAATTAAAGAGGTGAAAAAAGAAATCTCTTGGACTTTATGAAGCTAGGATTCAATGCTAATCGACAAGGGATCACAAAACCACTAGTGCAGACAAAGTGTTTCAAGATTAAACTTGTAAAACCCTATGTTAGGAGTTTGAAAATTAAGGAATTCCAGTACATCATTTGCTTTACATAATTAAGTATTTGTTGATATGTGCATATGAATTTTGACATATACAAATAATTGTACATGCATTCATGACATTTTTTCAGGTATAAGTGTTTTTTAATGTGATTAAAGTGTGGATTTTGGATTAATTGTGTTACAAAGTTTATTTGGTGGTAAAAATTTATTTGGAGACTATTAGTAATATTTTGGAACTTTTGGGAATTTTCTAAAAATTTTGGAATATTTTAGATTAAGAAAAATGGACAAATGACATAATGACGTGTAACACTTATAAAAGGATGACAAGTGGCCCACATGCAAAGGGGCCACGTGCCTATGAGTTATTAAAGCAAGATATTACAAATTGTGTAAACTCTCGTTGTTTCCTGTTCGGTATAGCTTTGTCTTCACCGAGCTTTAGTTTTCTTTCCCATGCTGTGATTTTCTAAAAACAAGGTAAGTAAAATTCTAAGTTTTTAAGTTCCATAGTTGATTTTTGGTGATGTTTTGCATGCTGGAAAACTAGCTAAAGATGAGTATATGTTTAAGTTGACTTTTTTTTTGCTTGAGAGAATGAGAAAATCTAGAATTTTTTAGCTAAAATTTCATTGAATCAAGTAAGTTTTTCATGAATACATTGATGATGTTTTAATATTTTGTATATGGGTTCATGCATAAGTGATGTGGGAAGAAATAAATTTAGTTGTGAGAATGAAGAAGTACAAAAATATAGAGAAAATGCAGAAAATAGGGAACATGCATGAGAAATGTCGGTTTTTGATGTTTAAGTTTGAACCTTAGATTTTTGAGTTGTTTTGTGTTGTTGAGTTTAAAGGGGAGTAGTATAGATGATGTTTGCAAGCTTGTTGATGGATGCATGCACAAGTTGCTATTATTGTTCATGAGAACAAAATTTACGGTAGAGAGAGAGTTGAAGATGGTAAAATACGGGTATGATTGGTTTTGGTGTTTTGAAAATAAACTTGAATTTGAGTTGTTTTGGGACTAAGTTAAGTTGATATGGAAGTGAATAAGAGGGATAAATGTAAGGGTATAAGTTTGTGATAAGGAATTAAGTAGAA
>JANKYE010000005.1:21661205-21676494 GCA_032467995.1 Erythroxylum dillonii | reverse complement strand
TTATAGGATTGAAGACTAAAATTATGACGTCTTGCTATTGTAAAGATTTATAACTAACTTTTTTTATTACTTTAATGCTTTTTTTCAAATGAAGGAGTTAAGAAAAAATATTTACAAGTTTTAAGTGAGTTATATCTTAGTATGCTAGGTCTAATACTAGATTGAAGGTTTCTAGAATTATATGTAATACATCGTCTATTTAACAGTCATGAGAAGATAATAATGAGTTATTTTTATGATACTATGAAGAGGGGAATGAAGCAATCAAGGTCCAACTAGAAAAATAAAACTTTTTTATACACGCCTTATCTTGCAATCATCAATGATAGATGAAAAAGACAACTTTACTTTCCAGTGTTTGCAGCTAGGGTATTTTTTTTTTAAATTCTAGTGTCTATTTTAGACCAAAAATTACAAAGAAAACTATAGTTAATAAAAAATGTCATTAATTATTACAACAATTATTGCTCACGAGATGATGCAAGATCTCCTAAGCTCATAAATTGAGCTTTATAATGATGCTACTAGTGATTTGAGGATGTCGTTTCAATTTGTTAAAGAGATAAAACTTAATATAAGTATATATTTCTTCACTTTTGTAATTAGAAATTAATCATCACTTTATTTTGCTTCTAAAGATACTTTTGTTAATTTGCTTGGTGGGACCAATTTAGATGAAAGTATTTCAAAATTGTAAAGGTTTGCCATTTGAATTCTAAGTAAACATGAGAAAGGAATTGGAGCACATTTGAATTAATTAATTCTAAGAAAAAAATAGATTAGAACATAAAAAATTGAAAGTCTTTGTTTGATACAATTTAAAGCTTCGATAAAGGTATGTTATATCATTATTAAATCGAATATAATTTCTTGTAATTCTTAATAATTTAATTTTATTTGCTTACTAAAACTTTTAATAGAATAAGTAGTTCTATAGATCTAATTTTCCTTGACTATATTGACCTTTTAGTGGATTGGATTTTTAAAGAACTAAGTTTGATAGAAAAAGTCACTTCGAAGATAATCACAGAAGGACAAATATGGACATATCATATAGTGCAATAAATTTAAATAACAGTGATAATAAGATCCCTCTTAATGATAAGAATTTTGTACTAAATAAAAATTTGGGTTAATGCGATTTGAGCAAATATTTGATTGAATGAAATTTCAGGTTTTTAATTTATTCTATTTTATGATAATTTGACTTGTAATTGATTTATATATTTGATTATATATAAGCAAAATAAACATTGTACTTTTAATGTAATTATTCTTTATTATTTGATATAAATTGTAACATGTTAAGTACTTTACATTATTCTTAATTTTATATATGTATGATGATTATAATGGTTTTTTTTAATACTAATTGTGATTATTGTTTATATATAAAATATGTAAAAATAATAATATAAATAGAAACAAAGATATAACTATTATTGTAAGTTAATATTATTATAATTTTTTGGAAACATAGTTAATATAAAATTAAAAACCATATAACACAATATATTGAGATATTATTCTGCAATTTTAGGAAATTCAAAAACTATTTTATAATTTTTAAAAATTACTAGAAATAGCATTCAATATTAAACGTTACTGCAATCGTATCATATTTCACAACATTGTTTGTATTAAAAATTACTAGAAATAGCATTCAATATTAAACGTTACTGCAATCGTATCATATTTCACAACATTGTTTGTATCATTGCGATAACTTACCTAAATATGATACAGTACGAACACTAATTTGCAGGGTTGAGAGCAAAACATGTACATCCAAAATTAGGAGCCTCGTTATTTAGGTAACTCGCCCTTTGAAAGAAGGAAAAGCTGAGAAATTATGTCTCAGATAAAAGGAAATACGATATACTCGGCATAAAAGAGGTTCCATATAAACCGATAGAATCTTGAAATTGCTTCCTGCAAAATGAAAGCGAGGGTATGCTGAGGAATTCAGAATATTGTGCAGGACAAGAATGAAACAGAAATTTTCTGCCGTCATATGAACGTGGATGACTATTATCACTAATGCACGAAGAAAATAGACCTTACCTTGGTGTAATTTGCTTTCTCCAATACCCAAGTCTGAGAAAAGAAAATTCCAAAGTTCAAAAGAATTGCTAATGAAAGAGAAGGTAAACCAAAGGGTGCAAATACAGCACTATCTAATAAATTTAAAAAAGAGCTCGGAAAGGTAAAGGTAGACCAGAACCAGATATGAGTGGTGCAACTTCTCAGATCTAGATGCCAATGTTACAAAAGATTATAGTTATCCACTTGAATAGAAAACAGTAACACCACAATTCAGACTCCTCAACTTTACATGGGATGGACATCTACCAATCGCATTTCTGAACTCTTTCTGTTATAAGTTACCATTTAAGATTCAGTCCTTCTAGTTTTCTGAGGAACTCCATTCCAGGTAACTATTGTGGAGGATGTTCATGACTATATCCCATAAATCTAGCCTTCAATCAGTTCTGCAACAGCGAATCTTATGTGGATGTTTTGATTACAAAGCCATACTTAGTTCCCTGACTTCTTGAAATTGTGATAAACCATAAAACCTTTCAGACTTGGTACAAATCATGATCATCAAATGCTATAAATTTCATCTATTATATTTAGGTTCCTTTTCATGTTTATTTACTATTGCATTATCAATATCAAAACTGTGACATTCAAAACTGTGACATAGTGCTTATAACATACTCTGAAATTCTTTTCTGAAAACTTAAGATTCAACAAACACTAAAGTTAACCACAAAACATCTATCTCTGACTGCAAGACAGGTAAGGCCATAGTAAAAGGGTCAAAGGCAAAGACAGCAAGTTTCTGTCCAAGGCACACCACCTATGCCAAGAAGGTGACAACAAGAGCAATAACAATCTAATCTTGCTAAATGAAAAACCTAAAAGAAGTGTGTATGCAGGCCATTGACAAATGAAATCAGGGACCTTCCAGCGATAAAACAGATTAGATGCCAACCACTAATGGACACATCAATGTTTCTCCATAAAGAAGCAGTTTCAAGGAAAAAAGTGATTAAGTTCAGATAAAATGAGAAACCTTGTGTGAACACAAAAGGGACGGACTAATTTTCAAAGCCAAAACAATTGCAAAGAAGAAAGCACACTAGAGACCAATTTTCAGAACAGTAAGGAAATAAAAACTTCAACAAGAAGGCTGATCTCATCAAAAACAACCAGCCTGAAACAAACATAACATCTTTACTAGCTATATTATCTCATGAAACACACCTGGAAGGCCAAACAAACTGCAAGGAAAATGTGAGTGGGTATCATTAAACTGCGCCTGAAAGCCTGTAAAATTTGCAAGTAGGAATTATCTTCAAAAGTAAAGGTCAGGGGAAAAAAAAAAAAAAAAGAGTTTCATACTTGAGGCATATACATAGCTGCCAATATAGCACCAATATAGTTGACCAGCAAAAGTCCAGAGCCAAGAAATGCTATGTTTCGAACTCCAAGATTTGTTGCCAAAGTTGATATGTTATATCTACATCAACGAGAGATCAGTTATGATTCTTTGCATGCATATATCAGAAAACGTCATTCAACATCCAGAAGAAATTATTGATTTGGTTGTAAAAATGAATATGAGAAATTGACAAGAAAAAAAAGGGAACTAATTAGAGGAAAAAGATGAAATACAATAAAGCTTAAGAACACGACCTGGAATATTATGTATCGGCCAACACTATATATTCTGACATAAACAATATAGACATAACTGTACAAAAAGTAAATTAGGAATCTTATAAGTTACAGGAGCAACTAATAAATGTAAGCATAGTTGACATTTCAAAACTCACTTGCGATCACCCTCCACGTCAGGAAGATCTTTTGTTATGGCAATTACCAATGCAAACAATGTGACAAATGTGGTGATGAATGCTACTGGTGAGCTGCAGGATATAAATGGTATTAATATATCAGAAAATTTTGCAACTAAAAGTTGGGAACAATCATCAAATTTTATGATACTTGAAAGTCTGAATGGTAAAACAAACTGTTATACAAAACAGAAATCAAATTTCTTTTAGCTATGCAGCAGGTTCATGAAGGCTGCAATTTTGCATTAAATGATGAAATCAAGATTCAAACTCAATTCTACTACAGGTCGGTTTAAGTATTTAAGAGTTCAACGTCATTGAAAATAATAGATAAACCTCCAAATGCAAAAAGTTGCATCAGAGTGCATTCATCGACCAATTCTACTAATGGTTTTCTTTGTTTTCAAAACTCGTGGTTTAAAGTACCACCTTCATGCTCAGGATCAGACAAGTCTTGGTTAGATAGTTATCTTCATCGTCATACTAAAGGAAGCAAAATCTCATTAGACACCAAAGTTTGGTTCTTTACACTCTGGATCATAGGCCCTTTTCCTATTAATACACATCAATAAAAAATATGAAATACTTTGGGACTCCTGACAAGCCAACCAATATATTACTGCATCACCAACTGTTAAGTTGATAGCAGCCAAAACAGTGAAGAAAGCCTTCAAAACTGTACTGGGCATAAACTGATTTTATACATGACTTGGGTGTCATCTCTCTTGTACTAATATATACACATCCAAGTTTGGTCCTTTACACTCTGGAGCATACGCCCTTTTCCTATTACTACACATCAATAAAAACATATGCAACACTTTGGGAGTCCCAACAAGCCAACCAATATATTACTGCCTCACCAATTGCTAAGTTGATAGTAACTAAAATAGTGAAGAAAGTCTTCAAAACTCTACTGGGCGTAAACTGATTTTATACGTTACTTGGGTGTCACTTTTCTTAAACTAACATATAATACATTAGGATATATATATATATATATATAGATGAAAATTAATATATAAAAAAATAAATAAGCAAAATCCTATTTTTGAATTCTAAATCATAAAACAAATCAAAATAAATCAAAATCTAACTATACTTTTCGATTATAAAAAAATCAATTAATATTTTCATTAATAGAAAGATTCGGAGATCACAAAAAAGCCATCATTTTGTAGTCCCACCTTCAACTGATCAAACTTTTGTTAAATTTATGTTAATATTCATAAGAAATCTCCTGGGAAAATTATGAATCAATAAGTTTTAAAGGAAATTCACCTCCATTCAAATGAAAGTCCAAGAGCAGCTCGTGTTGCATGATATACGCCAAAATTGAGAAGAAAACCTCGTACCTGCAGCACTACGTCTTTATTAACATGTAACCTACTCACAACTTTCTTAGAAGATTTTGCGATACCAAACGCCCCTTTTATTATAAAGGTGAATTAAAAAATCATCAGCTAAAGTAGTAATAACAAAAACATTGACCATTCGTTAGAATTTAAGAGACACAGGGACAGCACCACAACACAGCCTATCTGCACTCAATGATGTCACCAAATCACAATCTTAACAATGTTAAGTCTTTATCGATAGGGAGTACACCATCATAGAGCAAGTTTTCAAAGCTTCAGAAATGAGGTTCTCCCACCCAACAAGAGAATGGGTCAGGTTTCTGAACATTTGTTAAGATCAAAACATCAACTAAAAATCAACATTTTTCCATTGTTATTGAGTCAAAGGTTATATCCAAATCAGATGCACATTGAAATCTTGTTACCATGTTAAAGATTATAGTTTGACCAATATTGTATGTTCATTGCATTTTCATGGCCAGTGAAATGAGTAACTACCTAGTCAGTCATAGAATGAATCAGATTTCCCAAAATCTTATTAAATTCATGTTAAAAAGACAACTAAAATTAAACATGTTCTTGAATCTAGTCAAGTTAGTTTATGATTAAATCAGGTCTGTAGACAGCATTCTTAGCTCAATCTCATGGGAAAACAGTTATTAAAACAAAGGCAACACGAGTCTAACACAAACAAACAGAAGAGGAAAAAATGAGAAATTATACCGTGGCAATGATAAGGAATGCCACAACAGGGAATCTCTTAAGTCTAAATGGAGGAACAGAATAGATAGTCCCCAGGAAAAGGCCAAGGCAGTAAAGAGAAGTAATGAATGGACCAAAGTTTAGTCCAACAATCAGGATGCCAGTCACTGCAAAGAATAACACCAAAAGCCAGGCAGATCCAACTGAGAGGTCCCCAGCAGCTATCGGTAAATAAGGTTTGTTAACCCTGCAAAATAAAGAAAAAGAGAAAGACTAAATTCAAAAATCCAACCACATAATAACAAAAGTAAAAAACTAATTATGAGAAATTTTAGACCTCAGTCATCACATTTCAAACTTATCTTGCGGTCTTACCCATTCATTGGGGATTGGGAAGAAACAAATGTAGATGACAACTAGGATTTTTTAAATGATTAGATAAAAGAATCAAAAGATTTTTTTTTTTTCAAAATTAACTTCCAGCGATATTTCCAGTTGACTACAATGAAGAAATAATGACTTCCTTAACAGGGATTCATTGTTGAGTGGTTTCATAACATGGGAGTTCTGTATTTTCCTGTACACTGGTCCTTCAAAATTAAGATCTGAATTTGAAAAGTACTTCCAACTTCTACAGAAGTAATGAAAGAAAGATAGTGGTGTCCCATACTTGTCAATGCTAATATCATAGATCTGATTGATGCCAACTATATAGCCATTTCCGCATAAGAGAGCAAAAAGACCAGAGAACGCCTTCAACAACAATGACCACCTAATCAAATTTGAGTTCTCAATCAATGCTCTCACCACCAAAGCACTGTTAGCCAGAAAAAAAAAAAAAAAACAAGCATTGTACTCTCATCAGTAAGCAATTCTGTGAATTGTGGCTATATATATACTAATTGCACATTGTAAAGAAATGATAATTTACATGGATCCTAGAGTTGTCCCACGTATGGTATGAGGTCTTAGAAATCTCCAACAAGCGTCCTTGAAATCTGAGGCTCTGCTCGGTATCGGCTCAAATCCACCAACTCCAACTTTAGAGCAAACCTGTTTGAAGGCATTCAGCTAATAATGAAATCTATCAAAATCAACTCTCCAAATGCCTCGAAAGGCATTGTTTGACTCCAAAAAAGTGACTTACAGGGGAGGAGTAAACTAAGTCCACGGTCATCTATATAGCCTTCGGATTATAAAGTTATTGGTTCTAGTGGTAAAACGTGGGGGTTAGCTACATCTTAAAAGGTACCTAAAAGGTTTGGAGTTGGTTTCTGTTAATGATATTACAGCATCCATTAACAAATAGTCTAAGACATACCGACATTTCAACAACAAGATGAAGAATTAGTATAGCAGAAAGCACCAAATAACTAAACTAATGCATAAGCTATCTTCTCCATCAAGTTGCTAAATGAAAAGCAAAAAATAAAATATTTTTGATTCTATGCCACGCTCGAAAACAAATGAACTTACTCCTGCAAGCAGAGACAAGAAGAACACAACATGTAAGCAGAACTGAAAAATACCCTAATAGAATTGCGCCCGTATCCGGTCTTCAACCGGAGTTTTGACAGTGTTGGAGCCTTGGGAGTGTGAAGACCGGTAGAAGGCGGGAGTGGAGAACATGAAGAATGGGGAATAAGAATATTTTGGGTTAGCTTTGATCGATGAAGAGAAGAATAGCTGACAACTGAAACTCTAGGTGAAGCAAACAACAGCAGCTCCATTCACACACAAGGACACGCACAGAGAAGAGAGAGAGTGAAAATGGTAGGTGTTTTTGATGGGTAAATAACGGCAGTAGCTCTGCATGCCACGTACGCTTTTTATATTGCGACATTTTACGAATGGTAATTGCGAAGTAAAGAGGTCAAGGAGATAATTTATAAATTAGCAGAAATTTTCCTTTAAAAAAAACTTATTTTTCAAGCTCATTTTTGTTGTGCCTTTTTCATTTTTATTAGTAATTAAAAAAAGAATTAAAGTTGTCGTTAGCCTAAAGTATTTTATGAGAAATTAGGACAGGATGCGATCCTAATCATAGCAAAATAATTACAAAACTTTTTCGTATTTTAATTTATCAAAAACCAAGATCACTTTAATTACATAAAATGATTAACACATAAATCATATAATTCATACTTTATTATGAAGCTTTATCCTTATCTTGTCGTATCTTTCGAACTATTTCCAAAATTGATCCATTTTAACCACCGTAATTTCACAAGTGTTCAGCCTCTAATGGTATTCACAAAATAGATTGAAAGAATTCTGTAACTTTCACAGAAAGAGTTAAATAAGAAGTACTAGCTTTAACTTAAGTATATTTATAATAAGTTTTGGATATTGTAGTAATTTAATTAAAAATAAATTCTAATTTCAATTAAATTTTAATTAAAATTATAAATAATTCTAATTAAATATCAAATACGTCAAATAAGATTCAATATCTCATATTTATCCTTATTTATTAAATATCTCATATTTAACCATAAAGTTTCTCAAACTTTATGATCGAGTCTAACTTGATTAAAATAATTTTACTCTCTACAATTCGTTTTTTATGTATAACTCATTAGATTTTCAAATATGTTAGCAATGATTATAAAGGATAATTTTAATTCATTATTAGAATTAGATAAATTAAAACTTTTTAATTTATCTTTAATTATCCAATTAAACAATTTATAATCATAGATCAAGATTAACATCTAACAATGCATCATGACCACCTAAATATTTAAGAATGTCAAAATGATTTTGACTAACTTTTTTGTACATAATTTATACGTATAATTCAATCATTTCATCATACAACTTTCCAATTAGACATAGAGCATGAAATTAATATTTACTTTAATTTAAGTCCAATCATATTAATTTTCTGTCATTAGCTATCGATTTAATTAATTACATTTATAAACTATTTATAAAGTGTCATTCATCCTTGGCCAAGGATTTTCCAAATCAATACTAATTAAGAACAACGTAACATTCTCTTTAATTACATTAAGGTAATGAATCTTATGTTGATTACACAACTACCTTCATAGAGTTCATGCTACATCTAATGACTACCAATTGAATGACTCATGATTGAAATAGGTCATAAGTAATATTAAAACATAGCAATTACTATACAAAATAACTTTAGAGACCTTAAGTTGAAGGATCACTTATACAAGTAATGTTCCAAATAGATTTCTCATGTCAGGTCAGTTTAGTAAGCTTGTTCTCTAATAAGCACCTACACATTTGTTTAAGCATCTCCATACTTTAGCCTATGAGATAGGTTACTTCCTTCATAAGGAAATATAACTTATGCTAGTCTTTTTGCATTTTATTAATGTCCAGTCTTAATACAACAATGACTAGGAATAATTTAGGGATAATACATAAATGTGATATGAATCTCATTATTATAATTTCTTTGGCAATATATAGTTACCCATGAAGTTTATCATATACGTCTAAATATGTACAAAATTAAGAATGCCTTTAAATATCTTGTCATTAAACTATAACCAAACCGATTGGTTAAAAGGCATAAACTAACATTTTAGATGTCTAAATTAGTATCTCAATAACAAGTGAGTAATTAAAGTAGTTAAATTTATCAATCATAATCGATTCAATAAATTTTTTATAAAAATAATTTATAAAAATTATCACCAATCTCTTTTTCTTAATATCAACCTTTTACATTCATATTTTTATTTATAATTCATTTTTATAAAGTTATTTTATTCTTAGGATATGATGTTATTGGAGATAGTAACTTATAATCTTTTAGTTATTAGCTGTGGAATAATTAATCATCATAGAAAAGAAGGTTGTAATCTTACTGGGACTAACTATTAGATTAGTTAGTTTTATGTAGGCTCATATTTGGACATGGTTTCATGGGTCTTGATCCTTTTAAAAATTACTTAGTAATCGATTACTAGATTAGGGGACAAACACATGCACTTAGTTTTTATCTTTTTTTAATGGTATTAAGTTTATATTAATTTCATTTTGTCTAGTATAAAACTCATTTGCAAATATTTTTTGTTATCTTTTTAAGAGCAATAGGATCATAACTTGGGCATGAACTTATACTATAGACTTTTAGTTTTGATTGTAATCAAAAGATTTTAATTTCTAAGCTTATGTTCTTAAAATTAGATGTCGTTAATGATTGAAAAGAAGGAATAAGAAATAAAAGCATTTGTATGTAGGCTAAGATGGTTGAATAAGACTAAGATGGTTGAATAAGACTATTAACATTATAATTAAACAACTTTGGGCAATTAGAGTAATATCTCTTACACAAAACTACTAAGAACTTAAGTTTGTGTGGTCCCTTAGTTCAAATTGATATGGTTCGAATAGGCTCACCTTTGAGCTACTTTCATACTATGGTTAGTAATAAAAAGGAGACTAAATACTCTAAAAAAGTTGTCAATATTCCTCAATATTGCATCACAATGTGTCCTGTAGTGCTAATATAAGAAAACTATATGGACCTTGATCCTTCAATTATGTAACCTTACTTCCCTTTAAGGAACTTGGAATGTGGTAAAGGAATGGAAAGCAATCGTTAGATCTTTCAAAATCAGATCACATTAGTGGAATGTATAGTAGATGAACATCTTGGAAAAATCAGGTTGCACTTAGTACTCATTAATTTTCTGTCATCTATAGCTTAAAGATCAAAAGAAATTGGAGGCTACCTACACTTAGTAATGTTTTACAATGAATTCTAAAGTTGCTTCTAGTTAAAAGAATTATGGATGGGATGTGACTGGATCATCAACATAGTTTACTAGCCTTTATGAGATTGAGCTAAATTTGCCACCAATTCCTATGAAGTTTACTTACTAGTTTTCCTTTTGGAAAGTACATAGTTAGTAATAACTTCTTTACTTACTAATATATATGTAGCTTTATCAATTTTCCCTAGTTGGGAAGAGCTAATGAAATTATTTACTTTCTAAAAAAGCTAGTGGATAAAACTTGCGCAAGTGAAGAAATGAGGTTTTGCATTATAAATGATATTCTTATTTAGTCCATTCTATAACAATTTATAGAACATTTAAGCTAAAAAGAATGTAGAAGAAAATTATTTGCTTCATCTCAAAATCATTTTGTAAATGATACATTTGATTTTTATATGAAATGGTGTAGTTGATGGTATACAACTTATCTTTAAGTGAAATTTCTCATTTTAATAATATTTTAGTGACATAATTATATAGAAGAAGGAAACATAGTACATGCTTCTACAGTATACATATTTCTTCTAGGACATTATAAGAAGGATATTTGATGATCTCTTAATAAGTTGTAAAATAACTACTCCTATGTTCATCATTTAAGATTTTAAGAGAATGTTACTAGATGATATCTTTAAATAAGTTGTCTCAAGATAAGAAGATACTTGTAAGTAGCACAAAATTACGTTAATAAGTTATCACAAGATAAGTTGGTACTTATATGTGTATACTTTAGGACAAGGTTGCTAGGTGATATTTCATATTAAGTTATAGTAGGAAAAGCATATAGCTATAAATGGCATTTGTTGTAGTTTGTTATAACGTTGTAAATTCCTAATACAATATATGTTTGTAACTGAATTGGGGTGTATTGGTGTCAAAAGGTATTATAGACCAAGATGATATTTATTCCAATCCCTTCTCTTTAGATCTATAAGCTATAGAAAATTAAGCTTTGGATAGCTATTCCTAGGCTATAAATATGGACTACTCTTTAATGAGGCAAAGATCAAGAATTACATGGATTCAAGAAGGAGATAAAAACTTATACTTCTTTCATAGAGCTATGATTTTACACAAGCTATAAAGAGAATCATATCCTTATAAACCACTATTTTTTCTATTTCTAACTAGCACTAGCTCATTAAGAAAGCAACAAACTATTTTACTGAGTATTTGGGATCTTCTTCTCCTGTATGTTCTTTTCCTAAGCTAAACAAAGAAATTATTCAATATCAAAGACCTTTATAGGAAGCTAAATTTCTTTCTAGTTAGTTCACAACCTAAGAAATTCTCAATACTTGGAAATCTTTGAATCCTTTTAAGACTCCAAGGCTTGATGCAATGAATGCAAACTTCTTTGTTAAAAACTGGCCTTATCAAGTATGTAGCTATGGAGTTCTTCAAAAGGAGGAGCTTGTTCAAATAAAAAATTCACAACTTCATCATTCTTACTAATAAGGGCAAAAAATAAAGAACTATAAAGGTTTATTACCTAATTACATGTTGTAATACTTTATATAAGTTAATCCCTAAGGTTCCAATTGGAAGGCTCAAATTAGTACTCCAATAGCATATAATACCTACCCAAAGAGCTTACATACCTAGTAGGAAGATTGTGGGCAATATTTCCCTTACTCAGGAATTATTCAAGCATTATATAGGATAGGGAACCTATAAGAATTGCACTTTGAAAGTTGATTTTCAGAATGCTTATGACATTGCAAATTGGTCCTTTATCATTAACACACTATAAGCATATGGACTTTCTATCATTTTCACTAAGTGGTTTAATTAGTGCATATTATTTTTTTCCCTTCAACATACTTATAAATAGGGAGCCTTATAAGTTAGTTAAAGGAGTTAGAGGCATTAGGCAAAAGGACCCCTCGTCTCCCTACCTATTCTCTCTTATTGGGGACGTGTTAAACACATTCCTTGCAAGAGTAGTGGAGAGAAATGCCTTAAATTCAAAATAATGGGAATATTGAGCTTGAACTTGGCTAATGATCCCCTTTTTATTCTCCAATGTTGTGGTTGTTTAGTTGCGTCACTTGTTACTACACTTAAAATATTCAACAAAAATTTTGGTTTAAGCATTAATAACAAAAAGTTGTAATGTTTATCTCAATCAGTGTAATTGATCAAAAAGAATGGTTAGTATCCATCATGGGTTTCAAATTGCTTAACCTACCAGTGAACTATCTTGAAGTACTAATTTCTTTTGGCAGGCCTATATGAAATGATTTCAACTTCTCATTGAAAAAGTTGTATCAAGAATTTTTGTTAAAATTTCAAAATTCTCTCCTTAGTTCCTTGAATATCTGTTAAGCCTCTTATATGATTCTCCCATGACCCATCACTAAAAACATTGACAAAATCTTAGAAGATTTTTAGAGACATGATTTAGAATATCATACCATAAAGATAAAATATGTTAAAGTGACAGTTGTCAAACCAAGATCAATAGGGGAATTGGCATCTCTATAACCAAAGTTACAAATCAGGTGTTAATAAATAAAAGATCTTGGATACTGATTATTGAATGTCAATCACTTTTGGAGCTTTAAAATCCCAACCAATCCTTCATCAATTATGAAGTTTATTAAATTAAAAAAACAAATTAAGGACTATATGCTTTAGTAGAGTAGGATTATGGTGTGATTCCTAGACTCCTTATAGTCTAGTTGATCAATATCCCAAGTTAGGAACATCTAAAATCTTCATTTTTCTAAATGCAAAGGTGGTGCATTCATTACCACTTTTGAAGCTCTACCTTAATACACTTCCAGTCATATTGTGATTTTATTTCTTTTAAACTTCAATCTCTATGAGCACATATATAATAAAGTAATATAAAAACTTTCTTTTAAAGGAGAATACTCTAATTCTTCCTATAAAAATCATTTTCAAATAGTCAATAACCATTTTCCTTAGCATAAGTTGATCTAGTGTTAAGATCATCTTCTCATACCTACACACATGCTATAGATCACTACACAATGAAAATTACCTACCTTTGATAGGATAGAAATATGAAGGAGATAGATGGGTGTTCCACATTGCCTCGTCCACCTAATCTCATGCATTTGGGATGAAAGTTATTAAAAAGTATTCTCCAATATCACCTAAATGAATCAAAATTCATAAGAGCATTGTATAATAACATGTGCTTAATTAATTGTATAATTACTCTATAACATTTAGCGATTAATGGCATGAAATTGCTTAAGATACTCACTTTGACTTATATGTGGTTTTAAGTGCAATTTGAAAGTAAAGGAACTAAAGTGAGTCAAAAGCACTATATTTGAGCCATTTTTTAAAGATTAATACTCACTTATCTTCATAGAACAAGAAGAAGAAAATTAAAAGCAAGAAGAAGACAAGAAAATGAAAAGAACACGAAGAAAATGTTGTCAACATGACTTATGGCTATTTAGAAAATTACACAGCTATGTAATGTGAGACATCATTTACGGTGGTGACTATTTTAACCCAACTGTGCCATTTACAGCACATGTCCCATAATCACGGCTGAAGTACAGAATGGGTGAGAGATGAAACAACAACGTGGGATGGTTGTAACAACACACGCATCACGTCGCACCAGTCCATTTTTCCTTAAAACACAGTTATCCATTTTATTCCATTTAACTTAGCTTTGTAAGGGGGAGAGAACGTCTTGGTGGAGGCAGTTGGTGACACCTCACGTTGTTAAGAACAGGACACCTATCCCATACCTTTTAAGCTAAGCTTTTGAATATACAAAAGAAATGTGACGACAAAGTGGGCTGGGAGTAGAGTGTAACCGAGAGAGAATATGCATAGTTGTCTATTTATCTCACAAAAAAATTAGCCTCCTCGATTTTTTAAACATAGCTATGGAATAATGAAAGAAAGGGAAGTGTTGGCTGCGAGTTAGGGACAGAACCGATGAAAGACAACTATATATTTTTATCCTCTTTGGTTTTGCAACATTGGGACGACTATGAGAGAGAGTTTTGTGAGCTAATTTTTGTTGTCCTCTTTAGTTTCCAAGACGGTGGGAAGGCAAGAGTAAAAGATGAATAACGTGATAGCCATGGAGAAGACGAAGGCCTAGACGTCCCGACATTGGTTCAAAGATGACATCGACACTGACACCGACAAAACCGATTAAGAATATTTTTCATTATGTTTGTTTACGTGTATGTATTAACTGGGTATTGTATGAGAATGATTTTCATGCTCTATTTAATCATTTTTCATGAAAACCCATTGATAGAATTTAAATGCAATATGTAAAAGTTGTGTTTGAAGCCGTATGTGGCAATTGATAGTATTAAATCATTAGGAATAACATAACCTAGGTTAAATAGTCTAAGCTTGTGTGATTATTGCTTAGATTAGTCTATTTTTCTCATTCGTAAGGTAGTTGTCCAACTAAATTTAGAGAGCATCTCTTAGGTTATCCAATAACTAGGGTTAATTAATGAACTCTTCTTAATTAACTATGACCTAAGAAAAAATTGAGATTAACAGAGCTTGTTGTTAATCTATGACCAATATATCAAAAGGAGGTGCATACAACAATTCAATGAAATATGTTTAATTGGGTATA
>JANKYE010000005.1:21615109-21628840 GCA_032467995.1 Erythroxylum dillonii | reverse complement strand
CGTAAGAGGTTGGATATCCGGTAATGGGTTCCAACAAAGGAGACAAGGTAATAGCTTATGGCTCGCGGCAGCTAAAACCTTGTGAACTGAATTACCCGACCCATGATCTGGAGTTAGCAGCAATAGTTTTTTCCTTAAAAATTTGGTGACATTATCTGTATGGGGTTGAGACAAGGTTTTTACAGATCATAAAAGTCTCAAGTATTTGTTGAGCCAAAAAGAACTGAATTTGAGACAAAGAAGATGATTATAGTTATTAAAGGATTATGATTTACTGATTGAGTGTCATCTAGGAAAGGCAAATGTTGTGGCAAATAACTTGAGTAGAAAATCCTCTATAGCCTATGTTCGAACAATTTATTTGCCATTATTGTAAGAGATGGCTAAGCTTAGGATAAGTTTGAAATAGGAGGAACCTAATTGTATTATTACTAATTTCAAAGTGAGACCGATACTCACAGAGGAGGTTAAGGAGTTACAGGCACAAGATATAGAATTGAACAAGCTTGGAGAAGAAATTAAAAATGGCAAGAAATCTGAGTTGGTAGTGAGGGATGATGAACTTATGGTTGTTGGAAACAGACTTTGTATAATGTCAAGGAAGTAAAGGATGAAATATTGGATGAGGCACATAATGCACCTTATGCTTTGCACCTAAGTAGCACTAGGGTGTACAGAGATCTCAAAGAGCATTTCTGGTGGAGAGGTATGAAGAGAGATGTAGCAGAATATGCAAGCAAGTGTCTAGTGTGTCAGCAAGTCAAGGCTGAACACCAGGCACCTTCAGGCAAGTTAAGGCAATTGTCCATTCCTGAGTGGAAGTGGCAAAAACTAAATATGGATTTTCTGATGGGTTTGCTTAAGATTAGTAGGAAGCATGATGCCATATAGGTTATTGTTGATCGTTTGATGAAGTCAGCTCATTTTCTGGCAGTTAAACAGACTGATTCTCTGCATGTTTTAGAAAAAAATTATATTGATGAGATAGTGAGACTGCATGGGATTTCGGACTCTATAGTTTCTAACAGAGATCCTCATTTTACTTCGAGATTTTGGGAAAGTGTACAAGAAGCTCTGGGAACCAAGTTAAACTTTAGCATAGCTTTTCATCCCTAAATAGGTGGTCAATATGAGAGGACCATTCAAACCCTTGAGGGAATGCTCAGGGCATGTGTGATAGATTTCAAAGGAGCTTGGGACGAGCATTTGCCATTGGTCAAATTCGCTTACAATAATTCGTACCACTAGAGCATTCAGATGGCTCCTTATGAAGCATGGTATGGAAGGAGATGTAGAACTCCTATATGCTGGGATGAAGAAGGAGAAAGGAAATTAATCGAACCAGAGTTACTTCAGACGACAGTTGACAAGGTTCATCTAATTAAGCAAAGGCTTAAAGCAGCTCAAGATAGAATGAAAAGCTATACTGATGCGCACTGGAAGGAAATGGAGTATGAAGTTGGTGAAAAAATCTTTCTTAAGACATCTCCTTGGAAAGGAGTCATGGTGTTTGGCAAGAAGGGCAAGTTGAGTCCGAGATATGTGGATCCTTATGAGATTGTTGAGAGGATTGGACCACTAGCCTATAGGTTGGCTCTGTCACTAGAATTGTCACAGATACATGACGTCTTTCATGTGTCTATATTGAGGAGGTATAGATTGGATCCCTCCCACATCATTCAGACCACTGAGGTTTAGTTGAAAGATGATCAGAGTTATGAGGAGATTCCAATGGAGATTTTGGACACCAAGGAAAAGGTCCTCAGGAACAAGACAATTCAAATGGTCAAAGTCCTGTGGAGAAACCATTCTGCGGAAAAGGCAACGTGGGAGCCTTTGGAAGCCATGAAAGAGAAGTATCCACAACTCTTCAATGACTCAAGTAAAAATTTCGATTCCAAAATTCTTTTAAGAAGGGAAGAAAGGTTGGCCCTCGAATTCTTTTTCTCATTGATTAAACATTATTTAAATTTATTATGAGGTTTGATAGATTATTTTTTGGAGTTAATTAGTAAGTCAGTTAGTAGGATTTATTGCATGGGTAAATCGAATTAAAGTATTAAGGTAGTAAGAATGTTCAAAGGCATTTTTGGTAGTTCACTTAAGGATGAAAGAACATAAGCTTATAAGGAAGGGTAAAATGGACTTTTTAGACTCATTAAGGGTAAAAAGGGGAAGAAGAATGGTTGTCTTGCAATTGAAGAAGAAGAAAACAAAAATTGAAGAGAGAAAAGAGACACTGTCGTGGAAGGAGAGAAAAGAAGAGAAATCTAAGCTAGGTTTCAATTTTTCTTAGTTTTAAAGAGTGACTTTGAAGTTGTTTAAGAAAGGAAAAAGAAAGAGGAAGATTAGAGTTTCCATTAGAGCCAAGAAACTCATTGTTTAGTGAAGATTCAAGGTAAGTCCATTTTGAATCTTTTGGATTTTTGGAAAGGTTTTAGTTCAAAAAGCTTAGGAAATGCATGGGTTTAAGCTTTCTAGGATCAATTTTCTGAATATGTTTCTTTGGGTTTTCCAATTTGAATTCCTATTGAATAGGGATTTTTTTCCAATGTTGAAGGGAGGGAAGAGAGGTAAGAGGAGCAAGAGGAGAGGCATCCTTAAGTAAGTTTTCAAGCAAGAAAATTAAGGTAGGTTACATTTTTATAATTGAGTAAAGAAGCCATAAATGTTTCTTTCAAATAAATGGAATTAAATGATTTCCAACTACTTTACAAATGTGCATTTATTGTTCTTTAAATGCTTTGAGAAAGTGCTACATGTTTTGTATATGAATTATGTGGATGAATTACGAACTGAATATGGAAATAATTATGAAAAGACTTTATGTTTATGAAATCAAATTTCAGAAAAGTGTCATTTTGGGCAACATGTTTATACGTTGTGAAATGCATGATTATGTGGGTTTGGTTTGGTCCATTTTGTATGTCAAGTGCACTTTGACTAAAGGCTTCTCCCGCCTGCCTGCTAGTGGCATAGAGCTCCTTCACGAACTCCCCTAAGTTTACGGCTACGTAAAACCATTATGTGGAATTGCGATAATACGTTCTGTTCACGGCTACACAAGACCAATTTTTAGAATTATGTTAGTATGTTCTGTTTATGGACCTACCCAAACCATTCTGATGTGCTTATATGTTTATGATTTGTGAACAAATTGAAGAATGCATAAATTGTGATGATTGTAAATTTGATTATATGACAAGAATTTGAGAAACATGTGTTTTATGATTCAATAAGAATTTTCTATGAAAATGAACATTTTGAATGGTTTTGCTTATTACTCGTTATAAACTTGTTACCTACAAGCTTTCAAGCTCACCCCCCGTTCCTTGCCATCTTCAGGTGACGAGAAAAAGATCAAGTGACCGAGAGTCAAGGCATCACTTCGAATTTGCATGTTTTATTTTGTTTTTGAAGTTAGTTTATGTAAAACAAGGCTTTAGTCGCTTTTTGAGCAATTCTAGTTTATGAAACTTTGTATTTTTGGATTATGATGTATTGTGGCTTGAAAAACCTATTAAAGCTTTGTAAAAACTCTATCTTTTGATGTAAATGAAATATATATATATATATACACAATATGTTTTGTTCATGACTTTCCAAGTCTTTACAATGCATTTTCAAGCTTTTCATAGGGTAGGAATTGTGTTCTCAATTCAGGGGAAATTTTGTATTAAGCTAGGCTGAATTAGACAAAGTTGTCTCTTTGGAAGTTGTAACTTGTCTTTCTAGCTTTCCAACGATATAAAGTATAGAGTTTTTGGATATCGGAGTTAAGAGATATGATCATTATAAGTTGGTGATGCTACATAGGATGTATATGCAGAACAACTATAGTAAATGATGGGAATTAGTTGTAGTGATGAATCAAATGAGTAGAGATTAGAGAGTTTAATGAAACAAAGTTGGTAGTTGAATTGATATGAAGTGATATCGCACTAAGAAAGTTGAATTTGGAAAGATTGTGAGTGAAAGTGATGGTAGAATGGATGTAGGATCCGTTGGGGATGTCTTGGAGAGGGAGATTTCAGTAAAGATCTGAGAAGTACATGGTCAGGTCATGTAAATTAACACTGACCGTGTCTTCCAATAACTAAAAGGCCACCAGATCTGAGGAGTACAAGGTTTGCCCGTGTATTGCCACACGGCCCATATATTAACCCTCCAAATGTCAAAATCTCTTTTCGAAGTCTTTAAGGAAGTTGTAGGTCTAGAAGTCCTTTTCAAAACTGTCCTAAGACAACCTTAATCCGATATGTCTAGTGAAAGTTATGTCAATTGTCCCAAAACAAATACAATATAATTGAGGACAAAATTATGTTTGATTCTTTTGGCCATAACTTCATCATTTGACCTCCAAATGAAGTGATTCTTAAACCAATAGATTCCTACCACCTTTTTCTATCTCTTCATAAAAATTGGTAGAATTTGGTATTAATTTAAAAAAATTGATGGAAAGAAAGTGAGGGAATTGATTGGAAGAGCATGACTTGGTTATGAACATACTTTGGCTTTGTAAGCTTATCTTGATTTATAGAGCTCCGAATGAGATGGTTCTTGCTTCAAATTAAACTAGAGACATAGACCTGCAATTATTCTAAAGAATTCAAATTGTGATTTTTGGTGGCTGACTGGTAAGGACATACTACCCTTATGAGATGCGTATTTAGATGTCACGTAGAACATCGGGCGCTTGTCTTACGAGGGTGGGGTGCCCAACAATAAGTATCTTAGACATAAAATAAATATTAATCACTAAGAATTATGGAATAAATAAATAATCAATTAAGCACTTATCCTACTTTATACATACCAAATATTTGGTGTCTACTTAAAAGGTATTAGGTTATGATAAGTTGAACTTACAATTTTTTTTATCATTAGACACTATTTGACCGCTTAGATATAAGAAGTTTATTTTATTATATGAAACTAATTAGTTATTATTAATGCTAGAATTATAACAACAAAGACAAGTTCTAATCGACTATATGATGATTTTATAAGGAAGAAAAGATTAGTCAATCTAGAGCAAAGAAGTTATAGTTTACTACATCGAATTTTTTTGGTTAATAAGGAAACAGAATAAAATTCAAAAGCTTAATGCAATTACTATGGGGGAGAAGTTTTTGCTCAAGCTATAAATGATAATTTCTCATTCACTTCGTTATTCAAAAAAAATGTCCAATAGAAGAGCATAATGGTGTAAGACAATATGCAATTGGAACTAAATTAGATTCTAATGGTAGTATTGCATTGAATGTTATGAAATGTGATCATATTGAATTGCATAAGGCAATTAATATGATGATTGTTATTAGTATGCTTTTATTGACATTTGTTCAATTTCTTATATTTAGATATGTGGTAAGCCTTGCTGCTTGCTCAACATATCAACTAATTCGTAGGGTTACTTGCAAACATGATATATTTCTTATGTTGACTAAAAAATGCAATCAATACAGAAAGACTTGTTCGAATCTTCTAGTCATATCTTTTTGACTTTTGATCATTGGAAGAATGAGGTATCAAAAGATGAATAAGCATACATTATTGCTCATTTTATTGATAACAAGTGGAATGTCTAGAAAAGAACAATTATTTTCAAGGTTAGTTTTAATTTATTATGAATTTTGTAACAATTATATTTTTATTTTAGAACAAATTTATGATTATTTTTATTTGTAAAATGATTATGTATTTTTATTAAAATTTAATATAATTTCACAAATTAAGACATAAATCAATGCTAGTGTATTACAAGTATATTTAACATAATTGTTAAATTTTTAAAAACATGAATTTATAAATTGAGTTCACATTTTAAATTTTTACGATGGGTCAAATCTATGTTTAAAATTAAACTCATCTTATGAACCAGGCTTGAGAGTAAGTATGAACCTAAGAACTTTAAAAAAGTTTAAGTTAAAACTTTACTTAAGCCCAATTCAAACTATCCAATGTACAGGTGTAGTCTAGACCAATGTTGCCCACTTGTTAATGCTTTGTTGAGTTCTTTTTTGTAAGAAGGGGATAATATTATTTGTGGATTAGGAACATGGTTGTTGACGGTATTATGTAAAAAGATGGGTCATTTGCGATCGACTGAAGTTTCAGTCTTAAGTCTCGCTACGAGAATTTGTTCAACGAATTTGCTTGCGTACCACGGCTGGAAATTCAAACAGAAAGATCTTGTTTAGTGTTCATCACCTGATCGCCAATTGGGCAATGTATAGAAAGAATCTCACGACTCAATCCTAGAACGATCATACTAGTGTCCATGGGCTTCAATGTGGCCATGAAAGGATATAAATATTCAATGTACATGCTTCTACAAGTTGGTCTAGCAGACGACAAACATCCACTGTAGAAACTCAAAGGATAAACCTTAAATGAAGCAAACTACAAAGTATTGACAGCGTAAAGCACATAGAGGATGAGATTTATGATAGAGTTCAATTACTTTCTATATGTACGTACAACTTACATTTATGAAGTTTACATTTATGAAGTCCTCAAAGGTACACCGGTAATGAAAGCCATCACCAACAAAAGTTTTGAAATCCGATCAATGTGTAACCTGGTTCATGTATCAAATATTACAAGGAAAGGGAACACAAATCAGGAAGAGTGCATGGTGAAATAAAAGGATTCAGAGAAGCAACCTGAGGAATGAAACATGAACCTGAAGAAAAAGTTTGTGAAGGCCAGTTTCTACAGGAGAGAGAGCAAGCGGAATCATCGAAGTCTCTAATTATCATAAGTAATCCATTGGAAGTTCCCAATCATCACCACTTTCTTTTATTTTTGGACGGTTTCTCAGGCTGCCAAACCTTTTTTGAGTGCTCCCACCTATGGAGGATCTAACAGAACTTTCATTATCAGAAAACTCTTCGAGTTCATCAGCTGACGTGCTAACATTTTGACCGTCCCAGATACCCTGTTAGAATTATGGAATCAACTTTTCACAATCACTAAATACTCTCATATTTAACAGACATTAGCTATTTCACCAATGCAATACTCTACAAGTACAACAGCAACAACATTTCAGTTAAAGTCTCACTGAAACACAGAGTCTAGGGAGGTTCGAGAAGGTCCAAAAATATGCAATCTTACCGCTAACTAGTAGAGAAATTGTTTTCGATAGATGCACAGGAAATTTTAAAAAAAAAAAAAGAAAGCAAGAAAAGAAAGATTAAAATAAGAAGATAAAAATTAATGATAATAAAAATATTATAAAGTATAAAATAAAAAAATACATATAAAAATAATAAAAGGAACAAATAAAAATAAGTAATAAAATAAATAATACAATAAATATAGAGCAAGATAAAGAATAAAAGTAAAAGATAAAATAACTAAATAAATACACAAACAAGAAAAAAAAACAAATAAATAAAACAAGCAAGCCATTATAAAAAAAATGTTTAGACTAGGTAAAAAAATGTTTAGGCTAAATAATTAAGAGGGAAGTACTACATATTAAATATTTAAGCTAAATACAAGACATAAGATTAAAAAAAAGTTTAAAAGATTTATTAAAAAAAGAATGACCTCTCTATAAGAGATCCTTTACTTGCATCCTAATACCTTAAAGTCTCCTATTGAGAATTACATCCTCGGTAACTTATACTTTGTTTGTGATGGTAAGCGGTGAATTTTTTGAACAAATGTCAAGGTAGTTGCAACTGAAAATAAATAACTATGTTAACATGAATCATGTGGCCTAATTGCCAAAACAATGGCCTTTTGACAAGTACATAAAACAACTCCTCTACAAACATCATTTATTATGGCAAACCATATAATTATTAAATTCACTATCCATGCAGGCATACCTTTGTTAGCCTTTGAATGCGTGAGACTGCAGCTTCGTGCACAACAACTGTGTCTGATAGTACTTCAAGCACATCCTCAACAAGTAAAGCATAGGTACTTATCTGAAATAATGCAGAAGTAAAAGGAAAGAAGTTGAGCCAGTACCTTGATTTTACGGAAAATAGCAGGGAATAGACTGAAATTGTTACACAAGCAAACTTCAAGGGAAAACTAAGTGCAGTCATAGTTTGAAGTAGGGGATACACTATTAAACGAGGAAAAGGAGTAGTCACCAACCAAATTGGATGGAATAATGGAAAACCCAAATGCATCAAGCTCAAGCGATTCCACCAGCCCAGAATTAATGTTGAATGAGTATCCCCTCACCTAGAAAAGTGCACATTTAAATTGCAAAATGGTTGTGAAGTATATTCAACTACATCAATGGGATCAATAAGACAGACAAACCTTCCCAATGTTTCGCCGACCTGGTGTCACAACTTTATATCCTACCTAACAAAAATCACAACTTTAGACCTCCGCGTAATAATCCAACAAATGGAAGACCGAAGCAAGAGGAATAAAATTCATTCGTATTAGAAGTTCTCTCTTCATAATCCCCACCCATTGAGAGTGTATTCCCTAATAAAGTATGCCAAAGCTTGCACAGGAAAAAATACAGACAAGGGGAAGGAAAATAGACAATAAGTGCATGTGCAATGTCACCAGGCATATTGGATACACAAGCATGAATTGTGTAGGAAGAAGAGGAATGGTACCCACCAATGTTTCAAGACCAACCATTTTAATTTGATTCTCCATCACATTCTCATCCTCGACAAGTATAACATCTCCAACCTGCCAACATCAATACTTAAGCCATACTATATTTGTCATGAACAGGAGAATAAAAGTGCATAACAGTTTGCAACTCCTGACGATCCATGTAGGCTATCCACTTGACAACACCCCACTGCCCCAGCTCCACCAAAAAAAGAGAGCAATTGACAAGTAACTAGAAAATGACAGAAAGCATTGGTAAAATTCAAAGGCCCTTTGAGATAAAAGAAACATGAAATAAAAGTTTTAGTTTGTCGTGAATTGTTATGCAATTAAGTCGACACATACACCTGAAGGGAGATGGGTTATCAAGCCAAAGCCAAAATAATATCTCCCTAAAGTCAAAATTTGCAGGACACATTCCTTAGATGCTTAATATTACACAAAACCAACTCAAAAAATGAACAAAATATGAATTGATGAATTTACCTGGCTAGCATCCTCCAAAAGAAACGTCTCTAATTCTCCAGAAAGCAAGCTCGGCCTAACTTCTATAAGCAGTACGACCCACTAAATAATGCAAATATACAAACAAAAGAACCAACCCTCAGTTCCATGTACTATTATAAAATCACCCACGTTATATAACTTTTGCAGCCAGATAAACAAAAAAATCCATTGTAAGTTCACAGTTCAGCTTCAGATGGCAAACTGCCTGTTCAAGTAGTGAAGTGCTTAATTGTGATAAATGAGTACCTGTGTGCACAGTTTACAATGTCTAGCTACCCAAGTAGAATAATCTCAAATCATAAACTACCATAAATTGAAGGTAAAAAGGAAAGAAAGCAATGAAACGTACAGAGGCAGTATCAACCCAAAGCTGCGAAATGAAACCCAAAACATGAGCAGATTGAATGCTGATCACTTGCTTGGCCAACAAATTTGACCTCTTTATCAACTGCCTTCCTCTCCTCACTCCTGCTGTATCATTTACCTTCCTCAGCTCTTCAGCTCTCTTCTCACTACCCTTCACTTCAACATTCAAACGACCCAAGTTTGCTCCACTTCCACTTGATGCCTTTGAGTCCCGCTCAATCCTTGATTCCAAATCCATCATCCCTCCTCCCTTTTCCTCGTAAATCCCAAATTCGCTGCGAAAATCATATTCCTCAGAACCTATTACACGTGGGTTTTTACCTGCCCTTCTTACAAGCTTGAACCTGCCACTTCTCGTAAAAGGAACTTGAATCCATGAACAACATTGTCTCAAGTTCGGGGTTGCAAAACCCAAATTTGGAACCTGGGTAATGGAAAAGGCAGAAGGGATAGGAGGGGCACAATCACACATGACGAAGACACCCAAACATTAAACATGAACTTTGAATTTAAAGGTTGAAAAGTGTCGTCAGTTTATAGCAGCATATTCTTGCGTTTGGAAAGTGGTAAGGGAAAGTTTCAATCCTCAAAGTGATTTACTTGATTGATTGGTTCTTGATTTTTTGTTTAATAAGATTAGAAGGGTAAGTGTATACATCTCTTCAACGTTAGTTACTTATTTTGTTTTTGTAAACTGAAAATGTATAATTCATTATAGGAAAAGTTTTCTTTAAATAAAATAAATGGAACATCTATATACTTTTAAGAAATAAAAATATGTCCAAGATTGGATTTGGGATAAGTATACAAAACATAATTTTATTTAGGATAAATTAAATATCAAATATCATGAAGAACAAAATATTACTTTTATTCCATAACACTAGATATCACAATTTATTATAATATATATATATATATATATATCCTGTTATTGAGAGGTGTGTTGTAACTTTTTATTTCAAAACATAATACTAAGAATTTTAACTTGAAAAATTCTAAATAATAATAATAATACAATGTAGTGTTGGTAAAAATTTGCAAAATTATTTTCAAAAAAAGTATTTTATAAAATTTTTAAAGGATTTAATTTTGAAAAATATAAATAAAAAATGTCTCAATTTTACCAAATATTATAGGACATCTTTAAAATTTTCTAAATATGATACTGAAATTCATTTGAACACTATTAAACTCTATCAATTATAGTGTTACACGGAGATATGTAAATAAATATTTTCCATAGGTTGCAATATGTAGCTATATAATGTGAAAACTTGGATATATTTTATCAGTAGTTAAAAGGTTAAGATATTTGAAATAATTTTTCATTTATTTAAAAAGAGATATTATATTAAGTATTCAACCTTTTAAGTTTTTTTAATTCAGTACTCAAACTTTTATTTTTTCAATTGAGTGAGTTGAATTGTTAAAGTTTTAAAAGATTGATCACTTAATTGAAAATTTTAAAAGCTCAGATACTAAGTTGAAAAAATTTTAAAAAAATTGAGCACTTTAGGGTTTTAAAAATTTATTACATGTTGTGACCAAAACAAAAGGAAGGAGAATAACATGACTTTTAACTTTGATTTAGGTATCATTATTTGTCATTAATGTTTTTCGCACTCATTAAGTAGACAATAAAATTGAATGCCAAATAAAGGTTTAACCTCTATTTATAAAATAAGTAAGGTGTTAGGCATTCTATTTTATATGTTTTAGTCTAAAATAGAATTTGAAATTCTAGAGATTTTTTAAAGGAAAGTTAACTTAGATATGTGGTGAATTTTATACGTTTAAGCGGCTGCACATGTCTAAAATAGAGTTTGAAATTTTGGAGAGTTTTTAAAGGAAAATAGACTTACATATGAGGTAAATAAAAGTAGGCTGAAGAAAGAAAATAAAGAATGCAATTGAATGTTAGGACTTTGTGGTTTTATTAAAACTTAAAATAAATATGAAGATTGGAATTGGAAGAAATATTATTACAACGGAAATCCCAAATCCCTATCTCCAGCCTGTGTTATCTTTTATCGATACCATCAACATTACATATCTCTACTTTCTTCCTCTGATGTAGACTCAACAAACTGCTATAAACTGTATGGAGGAAGTGGAACTTTTTATTTCGCCAGCACCCAGTGCCACCACAACAACATTGATGCTTCTCTATTACTAGCTCCATTGTATGAAATCCTGGCCTTGTCCCTTAAGATGCATAGTGGTGACCTCAGAGATGACCCTAGAGCTTAGACTATCTATTATGTTTTTGGGTAAAAACTTAGGGTTATTCTATTAGGTTTCTTTTTTAATTTCTAAAACAAATGTTAATGTGCATCATTGTGTGCCATGTAGATGTTAACCAATTGAAAGGTCCTATTGACATGGCTGACCAAGGTTATAAGCTTAGGACAATAGAGAGAAATATTAATGTATTATGGAATTTCAAGCGAAAATTTAGAAAATGTGTTGTATGTGAGATCTAGTTGTCATAATCAAGAGTTGAGCGAATTAAGATCAATGTTTGCTCAATACATGAAGCAACAATATAAGGGAAGTAACTCAATTAATATCTCAAGTAACTTGATGAATATTTTAACTAAAAGTACCAAATATTTGGTTCCTACTTGTATTAGTAGGAATGATTTTCTTTTGTTTTATAGTTTTAGTGTTCATAATTGAGCATAGAGGTGTGAGCAACTCTTTACATTTGATAATACTCTTACAAATTTTTGGGTTAACATTACCTCCTTCTATATGGAAGGAATGGAAATTTAATTAAATCAATTATTTTTTACAAAGGGCATACCATAGATAATATAAGTTGGAAAGAATATGTGTTAGCATTAGTACAATGATTTTAAGAAAAAATCTTGAAGATCCTTTTAGTGATTTTAAATATTCAAGATAGATAAGATTAACTCAAGGGTGTTATACTCTTTTTAACTAATACTTAAACTATTGAGCATTTTCTAAACCCCATATAATAAGGTTCTTTATAATGAATTGAAACTTGAGTTAGAATTACCTATCAAACTCTTATATCCAAAGACATTAAACAAAATATACGTACTATAAAGGAAAAAGGAAGTGATTTTCACTACTAATATAAGATTGGGGAAGGAAGGAGTGTTAATCAAATTTTCTTACGAATTTGTGCCATGTAGGAATGTTAATAGAAACAAATGAGTGATTGGAGCATTCATCAATCGAACTAATGGTGGAGGTTTCTTGTCTAATCCTCTTATGCATAACCAAGTTCTTAAGAGCTTATTGGTGAAATCACCACTAAAGACACAAAAGCAAGTGAGTAGTAAAGAACAATGAAAAATATATACACTAGGTCATAGGTGCAGAGAAAGACAACTTCAATTATACATGATAGGAAAAGAAGAGGAACCAAAAAATGAAGATATAAATGTTTTGTAACAAAAAAATTGGAAACACTTTAGGAGTTAGAAACGCAAAATGTACCTTTATAGGTTATGTCAGGTAAGGCTTCATCCAATTTCAAACAGATGAGAGTCGCGTGATATTTTAGGAAGAAAAATTTACGCATACTTATTGACAATGAAAGCACTCACAACTTTATCGATTCTTCAGTGGTATATAAAGGATTATAAAATACTAGATATAACTCCTATTAAGGTTAACACTAGAGAGGGATTCTAGCTTTGTTATCATTAAATACAGTAAAATTTTGCTTGGACCTTACAAGGTACCATATTTGTAATAAACAAATTGATCATTTCATTATTAAGGCGTGATGTGATATTAGAAGTAGAATGGTTAGCTACTCCTAATATAGTTAATGAAAATTTTAAAGAACCATGACATTTCAGTGAAAATGGTAGTTGGTTGAATTTGTTGGGCTGATTGAAGAGATGGATTTTTAGAGGTTACCGAAATATAGTCCTTATAATTAGTTATATATGATGCAACTTAAATACCCCATTATAGCACTATAGAAAAACTTTGTATGAATTATTGAAGAAAAATGACTTCTACTAGAATGAGGGAGCTCAATTAGCTTTTAATAAGATAAATAAGGCTTTATTATTGTTATAGTTTTAACTCTACCAAAATTTTCAAAGGTATTTATGAAAAAATCATATATAAGTGGAAGAGGCGTTAAAGTCATGCTTCAAAAAGAGCAACATCTAATTGCTTACTTGAGCAAGATACTACATTTGAGACACCATGTGTAACATCTCACCCTCGATTGAAAGGGTAAAATGGTAAATTGGTATC
>JANKYE010000005.1:21456512-21468650 GCA_032467995.1 Erythroxylum dillonii | reverse complement strand
TATGACAACCATGTAATGAAAATAATATTCTGACATAGCTTATCACGTCATTTATATAAGTAGAAAATTTAACATTGGGCTATTTTTATTAAAAGTTAAAAGTTCTTTTTTAAATTGAAATTAATATTCTAAAAGTTAAGTAAAATTTATGGTTTTTCTAATAATTAACTCTAAACCAAATAAAAAGAAAATAATGGGAGGTTCTCCTTTAAATAGATGCGTGTTAGTGCTGATAAAAAGAGCATTTGCTTTATTTAATTAAAAGCAGAGAGGTCACTATCACTTTGGACTGTATCATGCCAAGTGCCAGCTTATAAAAGCAGAAAAAGATTACAAGAAGAGGCGTACTACTAAGGCTCCACGTGTCCGGGAATGTGCTGTTGGCCACTGAACTTGTGCTGAGGTGTCAATAGACGAGAATTTGTGGGCTACACGTGGCAGAGGAATAACGGCTCATGTAGGCCTTTCGATTAGGTTCCACTCCCATCTCTCTCTTTCTAATCCGTTAGGACTGAGACCTGACCTAACCACGGAAAAAGAGATTTGTCTGTGACAATCTCTCCATCACGTCCCTGTCACGTGGCTTGCCGTCAGCAGGGCGGCACCGCCCCTCCTTCTGGTTCTAGTGACAGTAAGACTAGAAGGAGAAAGTGATTTAATTTCAATTACCCCTTTTGTGTTTTTCTTTTTTGCAATTAAAGCCCTTTTTACTGTTTTGATTATGTTGAATTATTGATTCCAGATATTTTTTTTTGTCTTTTGTTAAAAAGCTAGATCTTGGCATCTTTTAATTTTAAATTTACCTATCTCTCTTAATTAGGAAAATGCCAAAAGTGCTGTATTAAAGAACAATTCAAGTTTTAATATTTGATACATTCAGACATCATGTAAACTTCAAATTTGATTTGGGTGAGAATAGATCTCTAATGAATGCATATGAAAGCGGTTTCTGGAAGAAATATATGCTAAAAAATAGTTTTAAATTGAATTTGTCGATAATTAATTCAGATTTACTAAAGTGGTCGTACTGAATTAATTGAATACGAAGTTTGAAATGTTGTTAAAGTAAGATATAATGAGTCCACTTAATTTTGTTTACAATTTGCATTTGATCACGAACGTGTCAAAAGTCAAAACCGAAATGGGGTAAGGGACACATGGCTGGTAGATCGAGGTGCGCCGATGAATGAGCAATCAACAAAAGTGGATCCACCGGCGGACGCAGACATCTGTGTTCCTAATCAGGAACCACCAAAGGTATGCTTTTGGCCAATCGTCCACTCGTTCGTCGTCACTATTATGCTCTCACATCCTTTTAACTTTCATTAATCACTCAGACACTTAAGTCAATCCGATCATAATTACTGGTTGCTTTCCTCACAAATATTATATACCTTAGAGTTGCATGATTACAAGACAAAAATAAGGTTTCTAATTTAACCCACATGAATTTTTAAGCATAATTAAAATACTTGTTTTCAATCGTAAGTTAACTAATGAATAAATAGTTATATTTTTAATATATTTTCCATCAAAATTGAATAACTGGGGCAGGGAATATAGACAACAAAAGGGTCGGTTTTGTTTGTTTCGCGTATGGACCCTGCTTTCTGTTTCAAAGGGCAGTGACCCTTGGCGAATACAGCTAGGAGTACTGGGTCGTGCACTTCCAAGTACAGGAGTTATTGTATTATTACAGGACACATTGGTTTGCTGCAATCATTAAAGCTTTAGATTGCAGTCAGACTGATATTTGTGTGTTATAATTGGCATTGAGCAATTTGAGAAACTGAAACGGAGATAAGGATGAGGCAATTCCAAAGTGTTTTGATGTATACATAGACTTGCAGTGACCAGGAAAAGTGATGTCAGAAATAGTCAACTAAAAATGCCACGAATTGGGACCAAGAACGTGCAATACATGATCCTGCACAAAATTCCAAGGAAAAGAAGAGGTGCCCTCATCACCAGGGCACTGCCACTTCCACACTCAACCACAGCCTCTCATCAATACAGCCTTTTGTTTCATCTTCCATGCACAACTCATGCCTTTCTGTGTCTATGCTTTGGATGTCTACTTTATCAGACGGCACAATCAAACAATAATTTTATACCTCAGCGTTTTCGTGAATATTAACCTTACATTACTTATAATTATTTAGTGAAATCTAACTAAAGAATAAAACGTTAGAACATCGTGGAAAAGAAAATTCCACTGATCCTAGAAGCTTCTCTCTCCCAACACGTGTACCATCCGGATGTTAGAGCTATGGTATAAACATATATGGCATTTATCGAGTCTAGTTGTTATCTTAAAAGTGCGGAGTAATGTTATAATATTTGAGGATATGTAGGGGTATTTTAGGCACCTTAATTTCCTTTATATAATTAATTAAGGGCACTAGCCAGCAGCAGCAGTAGTATTAGTAGCAGTCCAGAAAGCTAAGATACTCTCGTCCTCGTACATGTTTCCTGTCAAGTTCAGCACCAGCAAAGGAAAGGTATGGATCAAACATGTTATTAAGTGCGCTTCCATCTCTCCTTCTCTATTCAATTCTCATGTCATAACAAGAACAGCATAACAATCAATCTCTTCTGCAAATCCACTAGTCTGCCTCCTCCATTTTTCTTTAAAAGCCAAGAGAAGAAAATGCTTGACATATCTCTTTTAATTTTGTAAAAACTTCGCTCGTTAAGTTCGTGATTGCAATTCATGTTTCTTTCTTTTGCTCTAATGGTGTCGTGGAATTCATGTTTCAGTGGTAATCAATAGTGAGAGTTGTGAAATGGAGAAAGCCAACACGTCAGGGTTAATCAGAGCAAAGTCAGACCAACTGGTGGAGACGGCGGCGGCGGCACTCAAATCTCCCACGTCAAGCGAGGCTGCGGGAGTAGTGTCGGAGAGCGGCGGAACACTCTCTAGAAAATCAAGCAAAAGGCTTATGACTGGGGCGTCGCCAGGGCGTGGTGGCAGTAGCAAAAACACACACATTAGGAAGGCAAGAAGTGCGCAGATGAAGTTTGATTTGGATGAGCTAAGCAGCGGGGCCGCCTTGAGCAGGGCCTCCAGCGCTAGCTTAGGCCTCTCTTTCTCCTTCACCGGCTTCACCGTGCCGCCGGACGAGATAGCCGACTCCAAGCCGTTCAGTGATGAAGATATACGTAAGTTTGCGTACATTTATGTATATGTTGTTAATTCCTGTAATTACATGCAAGTTAGTTGTTAGTTGTAATTTGGTAGTTGTGGTCCAGGTCCACCGAAAAATAAAATGGGTGCTGTAGGTGGCGTCCATCTAAGGTCATGTCATTCATATCCATATGTGTGTGCGTGTTTTTTTTTTTTTAATATTATCATATTCCCATTATTGGATTCGACTTGACATGTTGTCCGTCGTGTAGGCTAGGCCATCTTTATCTTCTTCTCATGGTAGAAACAGTGTCTACTGGGCCTTGTAGGATAGCCTCAATTTGGTTGAAATTGAGCTGTTGGGCCTCGTGTACCAGGTTCAGACCTTTTTGTTGGTTCTAAGACCCAAAACATTGTGTTCAATCTTTTTGTGGTTGAAGTATAATTGTATTTTAAACAATGTTAGGAATACGGGGGTTGTTTTTAGATTTCTATTCTTCGTTTATATATCAAAAATTTAGAAAAAAATTGGTCTTAGTTGCCAAAAAAAAAAAAAAAGTCTTATGGCCTCAACCTTTAATTTGGAGGTTTGCCATCGGAACTTAGCTAATGCTTTTGGTTTGGTTATTAGAAAATGATTGGAGAGTTGTATGGAAAAAGGTGGGCATGGTGAGAGTCACCTCTCATAATTATTACTTGAAAAAAAGTAGAGCCGTTCCATGACTTTGTTGTACACTGAAAGTTGCCTGAGGCCTTATCGCATAGCTGTGAAGCCACTTGGGTGGCTATGGGCTACGCTGAACTTTCTCATCTAAATGGCAAAAAACCTGAACCTAGGATTTGAAAACAAATCATTGTCTTCTATTATTTAGTTTTAGACGAATAAATTGTATGTTGACTTAGTAGTTTTATATTTATTATATTATATCCTAGGGTGAATATCAATTTCTAACCGTATCTTTAGTTGTATTTATAAATTCCTTATTTTATATGGCTGACAAGACAAGAATGAAACAGAAATTAAAATAACTTATACCAAGAGTTTGTGTTGGCGTTATAAGACTTCTCGGTTCTGGTCATCCCGTGACAGCGATACTGAGACAAAACAAGTCATTATAATAATTATGTGCTCCAGCCTAACGCTGCTTAAAGCGGATACCTGCCTGCCATACCTCTTTTGCATAATCAGTCCCTTTCTTTCTTCTTCTTGGTCCATTTCACAAACTTTGAAAAAGTATTAATCACTTTATTTTCCTGTTTGTGGTTTTTGGTTTTTCTTTATATAGAAAAGGATGTGGAATTATTATTTGCTGCATCAACCGAGGGCACCTTGGACTGTTAAACTAAGTAGTGACCACAAGAATTATTGCAACCACAAAATTGGAGACGTTTGATTAAGAAGACACTCCCTTGGAAGTCCAGTGCGGACATATAGAAACAGTCGGGTCGCTCGACTTGACTTCATTAAGTTGAAACTAACAGTTCAGCATTTAAACCTCGATACTAGTTCAAACATGACGTAGTAAACCCCGTAGTAGCTAAAAGATGAGCTTTTTTTATATTAGGTGTTGAGCATTCACAACTATTCAGACAGAAGCTAAAGAATAAGAGCTTGTTGTTCTAGTTGATTTTTTGCTGCTTAGTTACAAAGAACTGTGTCTATGATGGTTGCAGCGGAGGACATTGAAGCTGGAAAGCATAAGACTAAATTTCAAGCAGAACCCACCTTGCCAATTTATCTGAAGGTAACACACGTACCTTGTTGTGCAGGTTATCAATTATCATGTCTATCACCTTTTTGCACTTACAATAGTCACTATGAACCGGTGTTCAAGCTTGCCTTTCCTAATGGTGCTCAGGATTGATATAGGACATTCTATTTGGACAGGCAATGATGCAGAATTATCTAGCGATCACCGCCATTCATAGAACATGGCTAGCATGGTCAGGTTCAGTCTTGTACAGAGTTTTCATTTTATATGACAATTTGTGTACAAGACTCTCCCTTCTTTCCATAAAACATTTACACGCCGTACATTTCTTAGAGCTTCCTAAACTATGGAGGCTTAGTGTTTTAACACCTTCCAGGAAGCAGCATTTGAGGAAAAGAGCCATTTTTCCTTCTTTTTTTCCCCCCACCTCTAAGTCTTAGACATGTCCTGAGTCCTGCTCAGGATTTGAATTATTGCAATGCTTTGCTTAAGGAAAGAAGGGTACGGCAGGCTTTTAGCAAGTTACGTTCAAAGTTAGTCTTTGTTTCCATGATTATGGCTGCGGTGAAATTTAATTTGTATTTTAATTATCAGCGGTTTAATTATCTTTACTGCAGTTCACAGATGTTAAGTACAAGGTGATCATCAAAGGAATGACGTCAACAGAGGAGAAGAATATCTTGCATGGAATTGCCGGTTCGGTTAATCCAGGGGAAGTATTGGCGCTTATGGGACCTTCGGGAGGTGGAAAGACAACACTCCTGAATCTTCTTGGCGGTCGGCTAGTTCAGGCTAATTTTGAGGGCTCAGTTACTTATAATGACCAACCATATTCAAAGTTTCTGAAAAGTAGGTAAGAACTTGAATCTTAGTCTCTTAATGCATAACTATTAGTATGCGCTAAGTATCAATCCATGCTGTAGAAGTTTCTAAGGGGACATTGATTGATCACACTATATTTTATGCCTTATCAAGCTATTAATGGTGCAATTATAGAAGAAAAGGAACCAGAAAAGACTTGGCAGGCATCAACTAGAAGCAATGAGTTTGTGCATATATGTTTGCGCTCTTTCAGTATATATTTTGTCACAACCACAAACATCACTGTAGCTTCGAAAACTGTAAGTAAAATAACCATAGGAAAAAAAATTGGCAGGATAGGATTCGTGACTCAAGATGACGTCCTGTTTCCTCACCTCACAGTGAAAGAAACATTGACATATGCAGCCATGCTCCGATTGCCAAAGACACTGACAAAAGAGCAGAAAGAAAAACGGGCTATGGATGTCATCTGTGAACTGGGCTTAGAGAGGTATCTTCTTCTATTCTTACTATCACCAAACAACTAAAGTTTAACAATAGAGTTACAAGATTCTATGTGTATTTTTATGTGTTAACGTGTATACATGGATTCGTTAAAATGTTGCACGCAAAAGATATTGACAACAATAATGCAAATAGGTGCCAGGATACCATGATCGGTGGCTCATTCGTCCGTGGAGTCTCAGGAGGCGAAAGGAAAAGAGTTTGTATTGGCAATGAAATTATAGTCAACCCTTCTCTTTTGCTTCTTGACGAACCAACCTCTGGATTGGACTCTACAACTGCTTTGAGAATAGTTCAGATGCTACACGACATAGCGGAGGTGCAAATCGTCTTTCCTTGCTGCTCATATTTCATGTTCTTGACCAATGCTAGTGGCTAGGTAGTACGAAGTAGTGGTCATGGTCGAGTAAAATTCAATTTCCTTATTGTCCCAAGTGTTAGTTTAAAACAAAAAAGAAATCTACGTGCTTGTCTCCTTAAACCATGACCTATGTAGTCAGCAACTTCAGAGGATAAATGCTAAAAGAGTATGAATTGCTATAACTTGTTCATAATCTAACGACAGGGTGGGAAAACAGTGGTAACAACAATTCACCAGCCATCTAGTAGACTCTTCCACAAGTTCGACAAGTTGATCCTTCTTGGGAAGGGAAGCTTGCTCTATTTTGGAAAGGCATCAGAAGCAACGGTTTATTTCTCATCCATAGGGTGCAACCCTCTCTTTGCCATGAACCCAGCAGAGTTCTTATTAGACCTTGCAAATGGGAACTTGAATGATATCTCTATACCATCAGAATTGGAGGATAAAGTGCTGCCATGGAACCCAGATGCTGAAACTCGAAACGGAAAGCCATCTCCTATGGTGGTTCAAGAGGTGAACGCCCTAAGCAAAGCCTCAATTTTCTTTAGACAATTATTGATTGCACTTCCCATAACATCAAAACCTATTATTCAATCAAGAAACATTTATACTTGATACAGTATCTAACGGAGGCATATGAGACAAGAGTTGCAGAAAAAGAGAAGAAGAAACTCATGGCTCCATTGCCTCTTGATGAAGAAGTGAAGACACAAGTGTCTTCACCTAGGCGGCAATGGGGTGCTAGCTGGTGGCAACAGTACACCATATTGTTTTGCAGGGGAATCAAAGAACGCCGTCATGACTATTTTAGCTGGCTGAGAATCACTCAAGTACTCTCTACAGCAGTTATCTTAGGATTACTTTGGTGGCAATCAGATTGTGACAATCCAAAAGGTCTCCAAGATCAGGTATCATCTTTTTGTGGTACCTGATCATGAAAATATATAATTCACGGGGGTAGTGTAAGTATATTGTATCACGATCTAATTAAAACCTTGTTTCTTGGCAGGCCGGACTGCTTTTTTTCATTGCTGTTTTTTGGGGATTCTTTCCTGTCTTCACAGCAATCTTCACATTTCCTCAAGAAAGAGCCATGTTAAGTAAAGAACGTTCAGCTGACATGTACAGATTAAGCGCATATTTTGTGGCAAGAACAACAAGCGACCTTCCACTTGATCTTGTACTGCCTGTGCTTTTCCTTCTTGTCGTCTATTTCATGGCAGGTTTGAAACTGAGTGCAGCTCCCTTTTTCCTTAGCCTGCTCACGGTTCTTCTCTGCATCGTCGCAGCTCAGGTAAAATAATAGTGCAACTACTCATGGAGCTATGACCATGGACACTAAACATGTTTAACATAAGATGGGTGCAATGGCAGGGGCTTGGGTTAGCCATTGGAGCCACACTGATGGACTTGAAGAAGGCTACAACTCTGGCTTCAGTAACTGTGATGACTTTCATGCTTGCTGGAGGGTTCTTTGTCCAGGTAAACATAGAAACCTGGTCTCACGTTAATATAGTGGTTATTCCGAACTCTTCCCTGGCGTATGTGAATGATTTTTTTTCCCCAGTAATTGAATCATAGACTCTGCAACAACTGATGCAATTTGCTGACTTCATTTCGACAATAAATCAAAGTACTCTTACTTCAACAACCAATATTGAGGTCACAGAGCGTATAATCAGGAGTTGAGTTTGTTATTTTAGTGAAAATAAACTCTGTGCCACTAACAGACATTTCTTACATTCAGATGCTCCAATATGAGTCCAAAACAGAAATGATTAACACATCTTCGATTCTGCAGAAAGTTCCCGTATTTGTCTCTTGGATCCGCTATATGTCCTTCAACTACCACACCTATAAGCTTCTTCTCAAGGTGCAATACGAGCATTTGACACCCGCTGTAAATGGGACGAGAATTGACAATGGCTTATCCGAAGTTGTTGCGTTGGTGGCAATGGTTTTTGGGTACCGCCTTTTAGCCTATATTTCTTTGAGGAGAATGAAGCTCCATTCAGGAGCCTAATAACTTAAATTATGAACTTCAAAGCATAAATCCAGAAAGTTGAGTTCCTCTTTTGATTGCTTAGTGATTTAACTTGTGAAAGCTCATCTTCCTGCTTCAGAGGGGAAACCGGCACAATCACTAAGAACCAGATTTTCTTACATTGAGCTCTTAGCAGGTCTCTGACATCAAATCAAACCCCATAACTTTGGCAAAAGAAGATTTGCTGTATGAAGACCAATTCAAAGCTATTACATCATCTGTATCTTTAGCTTTTCATTGATAGAAAAATAACTTAACAGTTCTCTAATTTACCTAATCTTATGCTGAATGCAATGAATTTCCGCACTGTTTAGAGAAGATGGAAATACTTGGTGGCTATGCGGTATGATTGAACTACTGATTTTAAAAAAATAAGTGTTCCGTTATTGTTGAAAAATTAGGATGAGATTTTGATTTTATGTGTTTTTTTATTTAATTTTTCGAAAGTCAATATCATTATAAATTATATAATATGATTAATATATAGTCCTTGTTTGGTAAATGACATTTCAGCCATTTTTTGGTGGATTGAAAAGTTTTTAGCTGTTTGACATAGCTGATAATTATGTTTAGTAATAAGTTGATTGGATTGATAGATTAAACTTAATTCGCTAATTTTAAAAAGTTCTTATGATGAGCGTTTTGTTTCGGCTGAGAAATTAAGAAACTAAAAGATTATTATATCTAAAAGTTATTATAAATTACTCAAAGAGATAGAGATAGAGATACTAAATTTACTATTTAAATTTAATATTTTAATTTTTAATTTTTGTAGTTGAATTAATATCAATTTTAATATTTTTAATTTTAATTTTTGAAGTTGAATCAATATCAAGTTTGAATTAGAAAATGCAAAGAGTTATCATCCCATTATATATTTTTTCCTTTAACTTTGAAAGTAAATTCAAAGACAACTGAAAGGATTGAATAAATTGTACATAGGAATGTCCAATCTAATACTCATGTTTTTATAAATCGTTTTTTAAGTCATTTTATACATAAACAGTTAATACTAAATAGTTAATTTTATCAAATACCTTTAAATAAACAGTTAATGTTATCCGTTAGTCAAATAAGCTATATTAATCCGTTGTCAGCTAATCATTGATAACTAGTATTAACTAATAGCTAATGTAATCCGCTAATTGTCAAATAGGGCCGTGAAAATAATAAAATATAAATATAAACTGTATTTTATTGGATAATATGATCATTTTCTTTGCAGTTTCTTTCAAATTGTTTTTGAAGCTGATTTATGACTATCATAGTTGCACATGTGTTCGATCTTTAATTGTATCCATATAAACTAGTTAAAAGAAATCTATAAATGGTGTAAAAAGATATAAGTAAAAATGTGTTAATTTTTTTGGAGTGTCTGATTATTTACAAGGTTTGAATCTTTTAGTAATTTAATTGAAATATGTTTTTATATTAATTGAATTTTAATTAGAATAATAATTAATTCTAATTAAATATGAATTAGACTCAAATAATATCTAATATTTGTCCTTATTTATTAACATCTCATTATTAACTTTTAAAGTTTCTCAGATTTCGTAATAAAGTCCAATTAGTTTAAATTACCTTTGTGTCAATTGTTCTTTGTGTATGATATTAGATTCGTAAATATATTAGCAATAAATATAAATTATAACCTAGTTTAATTTATCTTTAATTTTTTAATTAAATAATTTATATTTATAAATAAAGATTAACATCTAACAACATATTATAACTATCCAAATATTATGACTATCTAAGTGGTTTTGAATAATTTTTTCATGTATGATTTTTTTTCCGTATAATTCAATCATGTCATCATATAATATTCTAATTAGACATAAAGCATAAAATTAATGCCTATACTATTTGTTTTCAATCATATTATTTCTTTAGCATTAATAATTGGTTATATTAATGACATATGAAAATTGTTTTTAAAATATCATTCAACTTTGGCTAAATACTTTTTGTATTAATACTAATTGAGAACGATGAAACATTCTCTCTAATCACTTTAGTGCAATGACTCTTATATTAATCACTCGAATAGCTCCATATAGTTCATGCTATATCTAACGACTACTAATTGAGCTACTTTTGATAAGGATAGGTTAAATGTAATATCAAAATGAGTAAGCCCTATATGAGATACTTTGAAGATCTCAAGTTAAATGATTATTCATATATTCATCATAATGAGAATTTTTTATGGACGTACAAGTAATAATCCAAATAAAATTATCATATCGGGCTATTTTATTAAAAATTTTCTCTAATAAACACCTAAATGTTTGTAAGGATCTTTATATTTTAGCCTATAAGATCAAATACTTCCTTTATAAGGAAGAGATATAATACATATTAGCCTTTTTATACTCTATTAATGTCTAGTCTTAATAGAACAATAACTAACAACAATTTTATATTAATAAAAAAAACACGAATTTTCTCATTACGATCTCATCATAATTTTATTTATAATGTACATTTATCCCACAAACTTTATCTTATATATAAATTAATTAAACAAATATTTATAAGATAAATAATATCTTTAAATAATTTTGTCACAAAAAAACTATTTCTAGCTTATCTATTGGGTATAAACCAACAATCTCCTACTTGTATTCGCCAATCGATTATCTTATACCACATATGATTATCATGATACTATTGGGATAGTGATTTAGTAAATAATTCTACAAGATTCTCTATGATAAGAGCTAACTCTTACAACCTTAATCTTAATTATCATTATAATTAAAGGAAACTATACCAATTTCATTAAAAAACTTCTTTATTTAAATAATCATTTTCACTAAATGAAAATATATATTATGATTTGATTAGCGATTAATGCTACATTGGAACTTTTCTAAATTAATAGTATTATAAGTAAAGTATACTTCAACTATGACTTATTTATATCAAATTGAAGTTAATATCCATATGGTCTTGAACTCAAATATCAACTTATACATAGAATAATAGATATATTTAATACTTTATAAGTATCATTTATCTTAAATATTAAATACTTTTAGTATATTATCTATGTACTTAGATTAGAATAAGTAAACAACTTCTTTATCTATCTATATATTTAATTCCTAGAATTAAATTATTATCTTTTCATATATAATAAGAGTTGCTTTTAGACTATCATTTCTTCAATAATTGAAAATATGAATTATTATTCTCAATGAGAAATATGTTATTACATAGTCCTATTAAAGATAACAACTAAACTTCTATTAACATTCTTGTAAACATAATAAATCTACAATCATTTCAAAAATAAACTCTTGAAATTCATCAAAAAAATGAATCTTCAACATATCATGACCTTTCGACTATACATCAAATGTATTAATAAAGGCACTAGTTCTATTTGGGTGTACTATTATAAGATTTGAACTTTTAAAACATTATCTTTGTTGGACCCCGATCCTTTTTCTTGAAAATTTGAATTATTAAATGAAATTAATTGAGGAAGTAGTGGTGTTAAATGTTTTATTTGGGTAATGTGAATTGGAGAAATTTCAATGATATTTGAGGTTAATGT
>JANKYE010000005.1:21412467-21425667 GCA_032467995.1 Erythroxylum dillonii | reverse complement strand
AATCATGTAACAAACATATAACATATTTCACAAATTTTTCATGAACAATAATGCAACACTTATGATGCAGATGAAACCAGAAAACTTCTTTGATTTTAAAGAAAACCTTAAGAACTTATTTACTCTATTATAAACATGTACCCACCTTGATTTCCTTGTTCAAATACTTGCTTAAAGGTGCCTCATACTTTGTTCTTTTTGCCTTCCTTGATTTCCTTTAACAATAGCCAAAAATTCTATTCAATAGGGATTCCAATTTATGATCAAGTAAATCAAGAAATTTGATAATACTTTCTTCTAGAAAAATGTTCCCCATTGTCTTAAGTTTCCAATGACTCCAAAATCATCCAATTTGGTTCAAAAATGTGGAAGTTATACCCAAAACATGTTGGGAACATCCTTATACTGAAACAATAATCTATCCTCAACTTCCACCCAAAATTTGAAATTCTTAGAAACTGAATTACAACTTTATTTCTTCATAAAACTTGTATCCCTATGTCTCTAGTTTACAATGAATCAAAAATCACCTCAATCAAACATCTACAGCAAAAGTTATGCCCAAAATACTAAAGCATGTTAGTGCTGAAAATTTGACCCTCGCCGCGAGCACGTCGCGGCGAGAAAGTTGGGGCACATCTCGACGTGTGACCCCAAAAACGTCTGAAAACCTATTTTTCCAACATTCTTCATCCATATATTTCCCATCTTTCAAATATAACCTATCTTAACCTTAAAACATCATTCTTACTCTATTTCTAAGCTCATTCTAACCCAAAATCATTAACAAACACAATATGATCATCAACCCTAAAAGATTAAACCATTTTTCATATACCACTCAACAACAATTTCCTACACATGTTAAGCTATACTTGGCTTTCATCTAACCAAAACAAGATGGAATAGGCTCATACTTACTTGATTTAGCTTCAAAGTCTTCAAAATCTTCAAAATTTCCAAAACCCTAATTTTCTTCTTCTTCTTCTCCCTCACTCACGATTCTCTTCCTCTTTTTCAACAAAACAACCCTTTCTTCTTCTTTTTATACCCTTAATGATTATAAGATGTACATTTTTCCCTTTATTTAAGCCTTATAACCTTATACTCTTAAGTGTCATGCCCAATTTGCCCTTATAACATCTTACTACTTTAATCCCTTAATCAAATTAACCTATGTCATAAAAATCCTACTAACCTTGACATAATTAATGAGATCCAAAAATTAATCCATAAAACCTTATAATTCATTTAAATTATGCTTAATTCATCAAGAAAAATTTCGGGGGCCAACAATTTGGGTCATTGTGGATAGACTGACCAAATCGGCTCATTTCTTACTAGTGAGGGAGAATTATTCATTGGATCAGTTGGCTTAGCGATATGTGGATGAAGTTGTGAGGTTACACGGGGTTCCAGTGTCCATAGTATCGGACAAGGATCCTAGATTTACCTTGAGATTTTGGGGTAGTCTACAGGCAGCTTTGGGTACCAAGCTGAATTTCAGTACAACCTTTCATCCTCAGAAAAATAGTCATAGTGAGAGAACGATCAAGACTGTCGAGCATATGCTCAGAGCTTGTGTTTTGGAGTTTCAGGGAGAATGGGATAAATATATAACTTTGATTGAGTTCACCAACAATAATTAGTATCACACCAGTATTGATATGGCTCCATACGAGGCATTGTACAACAGGAACTGTCGTTCGCCTTTATATTGGGATGAAGAGGGTCTACGAATTGATTCAGGATACTATTGATAAGGTGAAATTGATCTATAGTAGAATTAGAATGGCACAAGATAGATAGAAAAGCTATGTGGATCAACACAGGCGAGATATGGAGTATCAGGTTGGTGACAAAGTATTTCTGAGAGTATCACCTTGGCGAGGTGTACTGAGATTTGGCAAGAAGGGTAAGCTAAGTCCAAGGCTTACCCTTCTTGCCATTGGACCATTGGCTTATAAGTTAGCCTTACCTTTGAAAATGGCTCAGATACATAATGTGTTCCATGTGAGTATGCTTAGGAGATATCGGTCAGATCCAACTCATGTGATACCGACTCAGGAGACTGAAGTCTCTAGTAATCTGACTTATGTTGAGTAACCTGTGAAGATAACTGGCTATTAGAATAAGCAATTGAGGAACCGAGTGATCCTAATGGTGAAAGTCCTTTGGAAGAATCATTCGAGTGAAGAAGCCACATAGAAAATGGAGGAGCATATAAGGAATCAGTACCCCTACCTATTTGATCATTTAGGTAAGAATTTCGAGGATGAAATTTTTGTTAGGAGGGGAGAGTTGTAACATCTCGTTACCCATGTTAGGGCTAGAATTGTGAATTTTGAGAAATTTATGAGAAATTAGAAAATGTACATCATGCAAAATTAATTGTGACATGCACATTTTGGCACATTCATATGATTGTACATGCATTCATTGGCAATTTTCGGGTACAATTGAGTTGTTAAATTTGATTAAAATGTGTTTTGGCAATTTTGATATTATTTAGGATCTTTTGGTATTTTTGGTGAAATTTAGAAAAATATTGATTTATTGGCCTATTATAGTATGACACGTGGACTAGTTAAATTGTGATAAGTGGCAAACTTGGTTGAGTTCCATGTGGTAGTATTAAATAGTGACAGATGGGAGACATGCAGAAAGCCACGTAGTTCATTGTTTAGTAAAACCCATTTCTATCGCTCTCTCATTTGCTCTGTTCTTTGTTTCTTCTCTGAAAACACTGTTTGTTTATTCTCTATTTTGTACGTTTTGATTCACTCTTATTGTTGGAAATAGAAGCTGAAACAAGTAGTTTTGTTGATGTTTAGCTTCTGGTGTAAAGATTTACATGCATGCATGGAGTTGCAAAGTTGGGTTTCGGTGTTGAATAAATTAGACGATTGATTTTAGAATTAGGACTTATCCAAAACTATGTTGAATGGATTCTAAATTAGGAAATATGGAAATTCTTGTAAAATGATGTAGAAATAATACGTTTCCGTTCTGGTTTAAAAAGCGTACATGAATAAAGATATACTGTTCATGTATGAAGTGTTAACAGAGTTGAGTTTGAATGAGTTTGAGTTTCAGGGAAAAGTTTAAAACGATGCAGTGTTGAGGGAAAGTGTTTGTTAATGCAAAGTTTTACTTGAAATGAAGTTTTTGGTTGATAATGTTTAAGTCAGAAATACTAAATTTTTGTTCTCATCGCGGCCAGCTATTTTGTTCTCGCCGCGGCAAAGTCCCTCCTTTTATAACTCGAACATACTTTAGTATTTTGACCATAACTTTCTTTGTAGTTATCCAAATTGAGTGATTTTTGATTTGACATAAACTAGAGACATAGGGCTAGAGTTTTAATTATGTCTATAAGATTTTCAAATTTTGGTCAGAAGTTGAGGTAAGAATTTTGCTGAAGCTTAAGAACAACATAAACTAATTTGAGTATATCTTTTCGTATACTGAACCAAATTAAATGATTTTCTGTCATTATAAAGTTAAGAAATGGGAGAACAACTTTATAGAAGAAAGTTTTGTCTAATTGTGTCATTTACCTTATCAGATTTAGTGTGGAAAGTTGACCCGTATGTGTATTAGAGGAAAAATCTGAAGTGGTCAATGAAGTTATGAAATTTTTTGACATTGCTTTGTTTCGATCCAATTGTAAATATACATGGTATTAATGTGGGCTATGATATCTGAATGATTTGTTGATAAGGATCACAGCATTGTACCCCAGAATTGTCATTGAACATGCATTGTGCATACTTTCTATACATTGACATCCATAAAAGAACACTTGTACATTTGTGCAAAAATGTGATATTTGTGAATGTGTTTTGTATATTTTAGAGGAGCACATCGGATGCCAGTAAGACATTGTTGGACCATCCAGGCAACAGCTTATCGGAGCGTACTGTGAGTCAACCTAGAGCATTTCCTAGGATTGATTTGATTTGATTTGTTTAAACTTCCAACATTATTAAACTGCTTGCGATTTGTTTATGAATTCCAGACTTTAATTGTCCAAGGAGACCAATATTCAGGAATGTATTGGAAGTGCTTTGATTATGGCTTCGATTGCTATGAAATTCTGAAAGTTAAGTGAATTCTCAACGAAAGTTGAATGTCAGATTTAGGTCTGATGATTATGAGTTTTGTTTGAGCATCATATGTGATTGACAAATATGCCATATTTAGTTTTGATGCATTTCATAAAATGCATGCTCAAATAAAGGCATTGTGACCTGAGTTTCCAGTATGAAGCGCTTCCACGTAGAGCTTTGCTCTGTGATATATGTATGTGCACGTAGAGCTATGCTCCGTGATTCTGTTTTGAATAAGCCCTATGGGATAGTATTTGTATAAGTATCAGTCACAACATTAAGAACGAATGTGAGTTTCATATGCATATGTATGTATTTATATATGATCTGTTTGGAAATGATTAAATGTTATACCATATTGTGTGAGTTTTTGAATAATAAAAATATGTTAAAATGAATATTTGTGTAATATATGATGTGTGTATATGATCCGGTGAATTCATCAATGATGGTTCACTCATTAAGTTTGCAAAAACTCATCAAAAATTGCAATGTGGCTTTTCAGGTACGAGACAGGAGACCTAGTTCCTTAGTCAGGATTTAAGAGATCTTTTGGACAAAGAAATGACTCAGAGGTCTGTCAGCTGACACCAGAAGTGCTCTAGCATTATTTTTGTAGTTTTACTAGACTCTGTATAAGCTTTTGTAAATATTGTTTAGTGGAAATAGTGTAAGCTTATGAATGAATGGAATGAATGGTTTTTAAAATTTAGTGACTTTGGGGTATGTTAGATAATGCCATGTGTAAGTTGGATTTGTTTTTGCTCCAACATACCATTATCATAAGGTATGTACTTGAATGTCCTTCGAGTATTTGGGTATTTGCCTTATGGTAGTGGGATATTGCACTCCTTTTCCTGATTCTTCAAGACCATTTTACTGATAGTTGTTTTGTTAATGACGCTTTTAACGTTCATCTTCATTCTATTTCCTCTTTCAAGAAAAATTTCAGAATCTTTGAAGATTCTTATGAGTAGCATATCATATGGTAGGGCATTAGAGTCTCTCTTCGACTTCACCATGTAATTGAGGAATAGAGTTGTCGATTGATGTGTGCCTTTGGGTCACTACATCCATAGAGTTGTCGATTGATGTGTGCCTTCTCTACACTGGCTTGAGTCATCCATCTTATTTTATGAGTGACCTTTACTCCAACACATGGACACTCAGTAGCTTTCTCGATTGACTCCCATTTTATTATGACCGACAATCTATCCACTACTAATACTAAAGTATCTTCTACTACCTTTGCATTCTTCTAGAACTCATATACTTTATTCAGGTAGACTGTCTCACGAACCTAAAAGAAGTTCTTGTATCTAGCTGCATCAATTTCTGGTTCGATGTCCATCTGGTTGTTCTTCAAGGAATCGAAATCAACATGTCTTCCATAAGTCATTGATTGCCACATTAAATGCACAAATGTATGTCTCACGGAGGTGATGCTATTTTCTGAAGTTGAGAGTGTGAGCAAAGAGAACTTGATATCAAAAACAAAGTAAAGAAACGTTGTGTTGAGAGTTCTTTCAAAGGTCGATTTTAGGGTATCATAAGAGTGTTCTAGAGTATGTGATATTCTCAAGGCTTTGAGAGGATTTCCCTCCAAAACTTTCTCATGAATGAAGTTACCGTCTGCAACTTACTGTTACTGTTATCTTGAAATCTTACGCCTTTTAATCTTCTTAACTAAGAAGATCATCTAGGTCATGACGTGTCAGACAATTGATCACTTAATACTACCATATTTAGGTTTCGTCTGATTTCTTTGAATCTTTCTTCACTCAATGGTTTAGGGAAGATATCTGCCCATTGATAATTCGTCTCAACAAACTGTAGACTGACGATCTTACTCTATACGTAGTCTCATAAGAAATGATGTCTACCTTCGATATGCTTTACCCTCAAGTGTTTTATTGGATTCTTCGATAGGTTGATAACACTTGTGTTGTCATAGAAGATTGGAATTTGTACTTCTCGTACTGAATAGTCTTCTAACTGGTACTTGATCCACAACGCCTGTGAGCAACAACTTACAGTTGACATGTATTCAGCTTCTGCAGTGGATAGAGCAAATGAGCTTTGCCTTTTACTTGACCAGGAAACTAGGTTATGGCCAAGAAAGTGACATCCTCCACTCGTACTCTTTCTATCAATCCTGTCTCCAGCGTAATCGGCATCATAATAGCCAATTAACCTTAAATATTTACCTTTCTCATACATTAAGCAGAGATTAGTAAAACCTAATAGATATCTCAAAATTCTTTTGACAGCTATATAGTGAGATTCTCTAGGATCTGCTTGAAATCTTGCACACAAACAAACACTAAACAAAATATCAGGTCTGCTTGCTGTAAGGTAAAGTAAAGAACCAATGATTCCTCTATAAAGGGTTTGATCAATCTTCTTACCAGCTTCATCCTTAGACAAAAGGTTTGAAGGATGCATAGGAGTTGACATAGGTTTCATTTTTTCCATTCCATACTTAACTAACAGTTCTTTGATATATTTCTGTTGATGAATAAAAATCTTTTCTTCAGTTTGCTTAACTTGTAATCCAAGGAAGAATTTTAATTCACCTATCATGCTCATCTCAATTTCATTCTTCATCAAATTCTCAAAACTAGTACATAGGTTTTTATATGTTGCACCAAAGATAATATCATCAACATATATTTGTACTATGATGAAATCATTCTTAATGCATTTTCTACATAATTTCTTATCTACATGTCCTCTACTAAAATCATTTTCAATTAGAAAAGAAATTAGACAATCATACCAAGCTCGAGGAGCTTGTTTCAATCAATACAAAGCTTTATGAAGTCTATAGACATAGTCTAGTTTCTTAGGATCTTCGAAACTTGGAGGTTGCTTTACATAAACCTCTTCATCTATAAAACCATTCAAAAATGCACTTTTCACATCCGTTTGAAATCGCTTTATGTCATAACAGACAGTATATGCAAGCAAGATTCTAATAGCTTCTAATCTGGCTATAGGAGCATAAGTTTCATTATAGTCTATTCCTTCCTGTTGATTATAGCCTTGAGCTACTAATCTAGCTTTGTTATGACTTACTCTACCTTACTCGTCTAGTTTATTCTTAAAAACCCATCTGGTTCCTATGATAGACTTTTTAGGAGGTATGGGAAGTAAGGACCATACTCTATTCCTAGTAAATTGGTTCAACTCTTCTTGCATGCCTAAAATCCAAGCTTCATCCTGAAGAGCTTCATCAATTTTTTTAGGCTCTATTTTATAAATAAAGGCTACATTTGCTTCTCTTATAAATTTCGACCTAGTTCTCACACCTTTTGAAGTTTCTCTTATAATCAGATCTTCTAGGTGAGAAGACTTATATCTCCAATCTCTTTTCAGACCAATATTTTTAGGAATATCTTCTACTTTGTCTAAAGGAGTATTTGATGGTACCACATCTTCACTATTAACCAAGGGTACTAATAGGGTTTCATTATCAGTATCATTCCTTCTAGTTGATTGAGAACTATCATAAAATTTGGCATTAATAGATTCTTCAATAGTCTTAGGAGTAAGATTATAAACCCTATAAGCTTTAGAAGATAATAAATATCCTAGAAAAATTCCTGAATAAGTCTTGGAATCGAATTTATAAAAAATTTCCTTTGTATTCAATATAGTACACTTGCAACCAAATGGATGGAAGTAAGAGATATTAGGCTTCCTTCCTTTCCATAACTCATGTGGAGTTTTCTTTAACAAGGGTCGTATAAGTATTCTATTTTGAATATAACAAGCTGTGTTCACAGCTTCTGCCCATAAATACTTAGGAAGATTCATTTCACACAGTATAGTCCTTTTCATTTCCTGAATCGTCATGTTCTTTCATTCTACAACTCTATTCTGTCGTGGAGTTCTAGGAGCAGAGAAATTATGGAAAATTCGATTCTCTTTACAAAACATTCTGAATTTTTCATTCTCAAATTCACCTCCATGATCACTTCTAATTCTAGCAATAGAAATCCCTTTTTCATTTTGTAACTTTTTGGAAAGCATTTTAAAACATTTAAAAGATTCATCTTTATGTGACAAAAATAATATCCAACAAAATCTAGTGAAGTTATCAACAACTACAAGACCATACTTCTCTCCGCCAAGACTTAATGTCATAGTTGGGCCAAATAAATCTATATCTAACAACTCTAGAGGTCTAGACGAGGTTACAATATTTTTAGAAGAAAAAGATGTTTTAACCTATTTTCCTTTCTGACAACTTTCAAAAAAGAAATCCTTGTTAAAACTTATTTTTGATAAACCTTTTACCAAATCATGTTTAATCAACTTAGAAATATGTTTAAGCTAACATGACCTAGCTTTTATCCCAAATTAGTTTTTCTTCATCCGTTGACATAAAATAGGAAATATTTTGACTTTATAAATCTTCTAAATTAATCTTATAAAGATTGTTTCATCTTTTGACAGAGAAGAATATGGAGCCATCTTTTTTTTTTACTATACAAGAAATTTGATTAAAGAATACTTCAAAACCAAAATCATATAATTGACTGACACTAATCAAATTATGTTTTAAACCATTGACTAGCAGAACATTATCAATAGATGCAAAAGAATCTTTACTGATTTTACCGATTCCAATTATTTTGCCCTGCTGGTTGTATCCAAAAGTTACCAATCCTCCCTTCTTATTTTAAAGATCTAGGAATATAGACCTTCTTCCCGTCATATGTCACAAGCATCCACTGTCCAAATACCATTGGTGCTGGTTACTTTTTCCAAGGAAAGAGATCTGCAGTGGATATTATATTCTTCTTAGGTACCCAGATTTTTTTAGGTCCTTTGGGGTTAGTCTTATAATTCATGGAATGATAATAAGATGGCTGATGATACTTCTTTCTATATGGAACAAAATTCTTTTTATGATGATTATTGCTTTTAGTAAACCCTAGACCACTCTTATCATTAGGGTGTCTATATTTTTCAAGCATGTCGTTCATTTTCTTTGTACTTTCGGCAAAAGTTGATAGATCTGCTGAAAGAGTATTAATTCTTTGTTTCAACTGACTAATTTCATCAGATCTATTTATAGCAATTCTTTTCTTCTTATCGTCTACTTGTTTCTTCAGGCAAATGTTTTCTCTCTCTAATATTTCCGTGTTTTTCATGTTTCTATAAACTTTTTCTTTAACGATCCATATTGGATCCAGATTTTGGAGCCCAACTATCTGGAGTCATACTTACATGAGTGGGTTCCCTTGTAGGGTTATTTCATTAACCCTCATTAGCCATCATCAATTCATCCTCATTCTCATAACATCCCAAAAATTACCTCTCCCTCAATTTGTTCATTAGTGTGCCTATACAAAACAATGACCATAATCACACTCATTTCTCCTAATTCAGAGCAGATTTTGGAAAACTTCAAACTAAAATTTCTATTTGACTTCTTCAAAGAAATCGCAGCTATAAATCTCTAGTTTGTTTTGAAACAAGAATCATCTCAATCGGAGCTCTACAGCTCAAGATATATTTAAAAACCTAAAGCATATACATACCCCAATCATGCTCTCTCAACCGACCCCTCACTTTCTCTCCATAAAACTTATCCAAATCAACTTTAAAAGATACCAATTTTCTTGGAGAGGTAGACAACGATGTTGGGAATCCATTGCTTTAAGAGTCACTTCATTTGGAGTTCGGATAAGGAATTTATGCCCGAAAGAGTCGAACGTGTTTATACTCTTAAACAATTTGTTCCTATCCTGGTGCGATTGCTATAACTTTCACTATAGGAGTCAGATTGTGTTCTTTTTTACACTAATTGAAAGAGAAAATCGAGATCTACAGCTTTCATGTAGAACTCAAAGCGAGATTAGGCCTTTAGAAGGGGTTAAAATGGAATAGAAAAAGGAAGCAAAAGGTCAAACTAAGACGATGCTGACGTTATACTAACACGATGCTAACGTCATACTAAGACGATGCTGATGTCATACTAAGACAGAACAAAGATAAGACGAAGCTGACGTCATACTAAGACGGAAGCAAAACTAAGACGATGCTGATGTCATACTAAGACGGAAGCAAAACTAAGACGAAGCTAACATTATATTAAGAAGGAACAAAACTAAGACGAAACTAACGTCATACCAAGACAGAACAATAAAAAGGGCATAACTTTCACCAAAAATATCGGATTAAGGTCATTCTTAGACCGTTTTAAAGAGGACTTCTAGACCTACAGCTTTCATGAAGACCTTATAAACAATTTTTGGCTCTATAAGGGTTAAAATTTCAAAACAATGTAGTTGTCTCGAAAGTTCACCCTATGCCGCAACATAAACTTCAAATGATCATAACTTTCCCCTACAATATCCAAAACTTACAAACTTTATATCGTTGGAAAGCTGGAACGATCATCTACAACTTTCAAGAAAACACTTTTTACTAGTTCTACCTAGATTGTTCCAGATTTTCCCTTGAATACAGAACACAATTCCTACCCTTATAAAAAATTGAACAAAGCAATGTCAGAACTTGAAAAGCCATAAACAAACATAATGTATATGTAATTCATCCGTATCAAAATAAGTGTTTTTCAACGCTTTAGTGGGCATTTCGAGCCACCTTACAACATAATCCAAAATACAAACTTTTGTAAAACAATAATTTCTCAAAATGCAACTAAAGCCTTGGTTTACAAGATTAGCTTAAAAATACAACAATATTTCAAAAGTGGAGTGATGCCTTAGCTCTTGACTATTCAATCTCTTGCTCAACACCTGCTTATGGGGAGGAAAGTGGGGGTGAGCTTAAAGCCCGTGGGTAGCAATTTTACAGTTTGTAACAAGCAAAGGCATTTTAAAAACATTTTCAATGCATAAATTCATGTGTATGCGAATCATGAATGCATTACTCTTACCAACATGTCATGAACACATAAACACATCAAATGGTTTAGGTAAGTACAAAACATGACACACTACACATTTCCAATGAAATGGTCTTGTGTAGTCGTGAATTCTTAAAAGAGTCCTTGAGGGAGCTCCATGCCACTAGCAGGCAGGCGGGAGAAGCCTATACTTGGGTCAACGTGCACGTGACGGTTCTTGAGGGACTACCACAAAACCACATAACATATAGATTTCAAAATCTTGCAAGCTTGATGCCCAAAAAGGCACATTCTCTTGACAACTTGCTTTTCATACACTTGTTATATCTTAAAAACCATTTCCAAAAGTTGGGTTTGATAATTATGCATCATTTCAAAGAATCATTTTAAAAATAACTTTCCATAATTCATCACACAAATCATGTATAAGCATGTAGGCATTAAATGCATATGAATGAGGTAGTTGCAAAGTAAATTTCTATCATTTATTGACAGAAAACTTTTATTGGCTTATCACCTAACTATAAAAGTGAAACCCACCTTGAATGTCCTAGCTTATAACTTGCTCAAATGTGCCTCTCCTTTTGCTCCTTTTGTCTTTCTTGATTCCCTTTTCATAGACAAAAATTCCCAACTTCAATAGGGTTGCTAAATGGAAACCCATAAAGTATGTTCCACAAAATGGTTCTAGAAATCTTAAACCCATGCATTTTCTAAGCTTCATGAACTAAAACCCTTCTAATATCTAAAACATTAAAATGCTCTTACCTTAGATCTTCACCAAAAGAAGAAATGCTTGGTTCAAAAGAAAGCTCTTGACTTCCTCTACCTTTTTCCCTTCTTGCCTAACCTCCAAATCTCTCTAGAAAGCTTAGGAAAAGAAACCCTAGCTCAACTTTCTTCTTTTCCTCTCAACCAACGAAATCTCTCTTCTTTCTCTCTTTGATTTGTTATTTCACTTCCCTCTTCTCCATTTTCGTTTTCCCCCTCTTTGGTAAGAAAACAACACTTCTTTCTTCCCATTTTACCCTTAATGACTTACAAAAGTCCACCTTGCCCTTCCTTTAATGCCTTATGTTTCTAGACTTATGTGGCTTGCCAAAATTGCCCTCACACTCTCTTACTACTTTAATACTTCAACTAACTCATGTCATAAAGTCTTACTCACATTGACGTAATTTGTCACTCCTGATAAATAGTTTATCTATCAAAACCTCGAAATTAATCTAAATCATGCTTATTCATATAAAAAAATTCAGGGGCCAACAATCTATACTGCTTAAGTATAGCATATGAATCTTCTAACAACTCTAAGTATACATCTTGTAGTTCATTAAAGTTAGAAGTTACCTCCTCATCACTTTCTTTTTCGGCTACCAAGCATAAATCAGTATCAGATTTGGACGAATCCAAATCTTCCCATGTTGCCATCATGATATTGTTATTTTCTTTATTTTTCTTCGGTTTTCTTCTCAGCAACGTGTTGGAATGCCTATGGCTACGCAGCAGAAAAGACCATGGAACAACAATAAGTATAACCGAAAACTATAGCATGTATGAAAATACCTTTTGATGTGGATTTTCTTTTTCAGATTTGTAGACACTGCAATGTGTGAATGTCCTCGACTGGTTTCCACATGAGGATGAACGATCCGGCCAGCGGCTAGTGTGTGCTAGCATATCTAGAAACATTTTCGAACGCTGCACAATCTTTCTTTCGGAAGGTGGCTAGGTTTTCGTCTCACCTTTTTCTCCTATTGTAATGGGATAAGTTTCTGTATTTATAGAGAAAATCTAATCCCAATAAACTCTAATAAGTTTTGATCCATATTATATCTCATATAATAAAATCCCGAAAACTTAATTCAATCTAGCCCAATAAATATATCCATATATATTTATTCAATGCCTAATAAATTAGGTGCAAGAGAATAAGCCCAGATCACATCACTCTTTATGTGCGACCCTATGGCTCATTTGATGTTGCCAATGGGCTTGATCACACTTCAAGGCATATAAGTCATGACCGACCTCTAGCAAGACATTATGACTACCTAAATCAAATGAGGATCGGTAATTCGATTTAACCTGTAACCACGGTTATAAGCTCAGTCCCTTTGTAACACGATATCATGATTACTCACAAGGCATGGTACATGTCAACCTTTGATTAATCATAGTTTCTTGATCCCCAAGTTGACT
>JANKYE010000005.1:21325486-21338238 GCA_032467995.1 Erythroxylum dillonii | reverse complement strand
TCTATTGAAGAAAACATATTCTCAAAATTTAGAGAAACGATGTTTTCTGATTTTTGTAAAACTGTTGTGGTTTTTTTACTTTTAAAAACAAAAAATCACAACAGAGTAAACCAAACACGTTTTACTTACCTATTTTTCTTTTTACAAAAACAGCAACAAAAAACGGAATAAAAAAACGAAAACAAACAGTAGATTCAACAGTCACACAACTATCATAAATTTATACATGTTTTATATGTATAATCTAGTTCTTCTATTTATAATATTTCAAGTTTCAAATTTAATTCATCAGCAACTTTAATTTAAATTTAAAATAACTAATTAAGAGTAATTAACAATTTCCTTATAAATTTAGAATTTTTCTGCCTCTTCTCTTTTTTTTTTTAAAATATAGAATTCCAGAAATTACATCATATTCAAGATTTTACAAAAGTCGTAATGATATCAAATTATGCACTATTTCTTTCTGATCTTTTCGATGTTAGGAAATCTCCTAATAGTCCCAACAACTGCAAATTAGGCAGTTCACAGAAAGAAGGCAATAAAAGTCGATTTGGGCAAGCAAAGACTTTAAGATTATTAGCTCTTCGTACGACGACCACAAGCAGTTTTGGTAGCTACGGACCAATTGGGCAAAGCAAGCTCTGGGGCAGGAGTCCAAGTCAACATAGTGTGAAACGTCGAGCGCTTTCACACTGTTGTTGAAATGATATTCTTGGAAGAGAATATCATAATTTAACTTGCAAGGGAAGGAAAGGAATTAAGTTGGGTAGTTCTGATAGGATAAATCCGAATTTAAATTTAAATTAATTAAATTTGAATATGAATTTATTCTAGAATTTACAAAATTCGTATATTTCTTTCTCTTTTCGATGTTAGATAGTGTACTAAGAAAGGTCGATTTGAGCAATCAATTACTTCAAAGACTATAAGCATTTCGTACCGTCGAGCGACGACTACAGGAAGTGTCAGTAGCTATGGACAGGGAGACCAATTGAGTAAAGCAAGCTCTGGTGGCAAGGATGCCAGGAATGCATGGACCCATGAGTCTTAGTCAACATAGAGTAAAATGTGGAGCGCTTTCGTCTTGCTTGCGAGGAAAGGAAGGGAAAGAAATCAAGTCGGACAGTTTTGAAATCAATAATTCAAATTTCAATTAACAAAATTTTAAATTAAACTCAAATTGAGTTAATAAAATAATAATTTGAGTAAACCCGAGTCTAATAAATTATAATTAAATCAAATACACTAACTCGACCTATTATCTAATCTATATCTTTATTCAACTAAGCTTTAAATTCTTCATTAAATAAAAATAATTTATTTTAATTATATTTTAAATTTATTAATTTTATTTAATCTTTAGTCAATTTGATAACCGTTGATCTCTTTTAAATCTTAAACCTCTTATTTATTAATGAAATATCAACTAAGCTTTAAATTCTTCGATAAATAAAGATAATTTATTTTAATTATATTTTAAATTTATTAATTTTATTCAATCTTTAGTCAATTTGATAACCGTTGATGTCTTTTAAATCTTAAACCTCTTATTTATTAATGTAATTTTTGATCTGGTTTTTAAAATATTAGTAAAATATAAAAAAAGTCTAGTAGTACATAATTTTATACAACAAACCCAAACCACCATACTCTAGACAATCTTCCCACCAAAAGATCTTATAAAGCTAGTTTACTATCTTTTTTTTTTTTGGCCAATAAGAAGAAATCTTATTAAAATGAACAAATGGAAACAATAGTGTCACACAAAAGATCAAAGGAAAAAAAGAAGCAATACACAGAAAAGAACTAAACATTGTAGTAACTCAAGTATATCACTTCAACACGAAAAAAGTTAAGGAGGTGCTGGCAAGCCATCTCTGCTCAAGATTCCAACCAAAGAAGATGAAGGTGCTAAAACCCAATTACCAATGCACATCTTTCGGATGACTTGCTTTGCTAACCAATCAGCGGCGCTATTAGCTTCACGTTTTATTAGGAAAAAATCGATACCCTGCAAATGTTGTATCCTGTACAGAATATCAGTAATAAAAGGATGAATTCTCCACCGGCCTGTCCCTTTATTCTTAAGAATTTCATTATGAACAACCTGTGAATCCATCTCAATTTGTCCATTATGATATCCTTTCTGATCAAGCAACTTCACTCCTTCATGCACAGCTCTGGCTTCAACCTCAAGTGCTGAACCTGCTTTACAATCTGTAGCAAAAACATCAACAATGGCGCCTTTTATCATTTCTAATAATAACTGCCACACCTGCATCCCCATTGTTAAAAGCTCCATCACAATTCATTTTCAAACAGCCTACATCTGGCTTGGTCCAATGAAGCTGCTGAGACTGCACATTATTTATACCAACTGGTTGTCTTGAAAGTCTACATTCGGCCAACAAATCATTACATTTCACAATACATCGAATAAGATCTGGCTTGTCTTTGTTAAAAACCACCTTACATCTCTGGTTCCAAATAGTACAACAATTGCCACCACTGCATCACTGCCATTGTCTGCCTTCTGAAAAGAGTCACTCATATCCAGAAGCCATTTATCTAAAGTGGTCAATCCTTCCCTTGATATTTTTAAACCCAACGCACTTCCAAAGCACCCAGGGATATAATAACAACATATGTTCAAGAGTCTCAGGTTCACCATAGCAAATAGGACACATTGCATCAGTTTGTATTTTTCGTTTGACCAAATTAGATTTAGTAGGCAGGAAATTGTGAAGTGTTTTCCATAGAAATACCTTAATCTTGGGTGATAGATTGGGCTTCCAAAGCCATTTCCAAAGCTTCGTATCCACATAATGAGAAGTTGTAGCTTTTCTGTTGACATTAGTGACAGCTTGTTTCAGGACCTGATATCCCACTCGAACTGAATAAACTCCATTGTCAGCTATTGGCCAAATGTATCTGTCCTATGATCCTTTACCACATAAAGGGATGGTCTCAATCATTTTTTTTTTTCTGATCACTAGTCAAAAAATCACTCATAACCTCCAATTTCCACCTTTCAGCTTGAGTATCATTCAACTCCTCTACTTTCTTAGGAGCACATGCAGGCAGTCCCTTAGGTTTACAAACTGATAGGCTCTGAATCCATGGCTCATCCCAAAGAGAAATATTGCTACCATCCCCAACTTGCCACTGAACATGTTGTTTCAAGAAATCCCTTCCTTCCAACAGACTAGCCCAAAGCTAAGAAGCCCTTGACCCTTTCTTAGCTTGCAAAAGAGAAGTTTTAGGGAAATACAACCCTTTCAACACCCTCACCCATAAAGCAGTTGGGCTTGTAAACAACCTCCAACACTGCCTTGCAAGCAAAGCGATATTCAAAAGCTACATATCCTTAAAACCCATGCCACCAGTTTTTTTACTCTCTGTCATCTTTATCCAGCTAGCCCAATGAATTCTGTGTTTAGTATTCTTCTGCCCCCACCAGTGATCAGCAAGCACAACATTAATGTCATCACAAGTTTTTTTAGGAAACTTGAGACACATCATCAGGTAAATGGGTATAGCACAGGCAATAGCTTTTAGAAGCACTTCCTTACCCCCTTGACTGAGAAATCTTGTCTTCCATCCTGTAATCTTCTTAATAATTTTTTCTTTGACTGAATCCACTGTTCGCCGCTTGGTTTGTCCCCATAAATTAGACAACCCCAAATAAGTCCCAGGATTAGGCGCTTCCGGAACTCCCAACAATGCCTTTAATTCATTCCTCTTGTCTGCAGGTGTATTGGAGCTGGAAATAATGCTTGACTTAGACAGATTCACCTTCTGTCCTGAAGCTTTACAATACTTATCAAGAAGATCAAACATAAAGGATACATTAGCAGCATCAGCAGGCAAGAAAAATAATGCATCATCAGCAAACAGTAAGTGGGACAGAACTAGACAATCTCCTACTAACCTAAGCCCCTCTAACTACCTAGACTCAATGGTCTGATTGACCAGGCGGGACAAAACATCCACTACAAACAAAAACAGCTAAGGGGATAGAGAATCCCCTTGCCTAAGACCTCTAGTTGGAGTAATAAGACCAGATCTCTTACCTTTGACATTGAGAAGATAAGTAATAGAGGAGACACACTCCATGATCCACCTTATCCAAGTTGAATGCAAGCCCATTTTCTCCATATCTGCTTGCAAAAAAATCCACTTCACTCTATCATATGCTTTGGCCATATCAAGTTTCAGAGCCAAACCATACTTCTGCCCTTTTCTAATCTTCAAATTGTGGAACACTTCACTGGCCACCAGAATATTATCCTATATCTGCCTCCCTTCCACAAAACCACTCTGGTTGCAAGTAATAATTTCACCCATATACACCCTCAGTCTCTCAGTCATGATCTTAGAGATGATCTTGTAACTAAAATTACAACAGCTAATAGGTCTAAATTGTGAAACGTCCTCTGGGGTCTTCACTTTGGGTACCAAGGTCACACAAGTCTTATTCATTTCTTTCAACATATAGCCATGTTGAAAAAAACTCTTAACACCAAAAACAATATCATTTTTAATAATACCCCTGAACTTCTGATAAAACAACCCATTATATCCATCAGGCCCTGGAACTTTCAATGCTCCAAGGTTAAACACAGCTGCCATTATTTCATCTTCAGTTATCTCACCAACCAAACCCGCATTCATCTCATCGGTAACAACCCTAGAGACAACATGGAGAACTGCATCAAGATCACTACAGCCCTCACTAGAAAACAGGGTTTGATAAAACTCACAAAATTGATCAATCACTCCTGATTCATCCTCTATCCAACTCCCATCATTACCCTTTATTCGAAGGACCTTATTACCCCGTCGTCTCTGCAAAATGGACCGATGAAAGAATTTTGTATTCTTATCTCCAGCATCTAACCATTTCACTCTAGATCTGGAAAACCTATATTTCTCTTCCCCTTCCCAAGCTTGCTTTAAATTTCCAACCAGCTTCCTAATCTAAAGTTTTTCCTCATCACTACATCCATTTTGTGCCTGCAAATCAGCAACCTGTGCCATAAGATCATCAATCTCCTTTCTGAAGTTAGGAAAAACCGTCCTACTCCATGCAATGAGTTTGGATTTACAGGCTTTCTGCTTCTGCACTATCTGGTATAGTCTAGACCTACTAAACTGACGTTCCCAACCTGCTTTTATGATCTGGCCACAATCTGGATGTTCATTCCAAAAAACTTCAAACTTAAACTGCCTAAGACCCTTCAACTCTCTTGGGCAGTTTCAAGGAAAACAGGAGCATGATCGGAACCAACAATTGGTAAATTGGTAACCTAATAGTTAGAATATTTTTCAATCCACTGTTGGTTGGCTAGGGCTCTATCAATTTTCTCCTTAATCTCACCTTCTTCCCGCCTATTAATCTAAGTATACCACAATCCTTTAGAAGGTAAATCAATAAGTCCTGCTTTCGCAATCATATCCCGAAAACCAGTCATCTTTCCAGCAGCCCGTCGCTAGCCCCCTTCTTTCTCATAATGGTAGAGAAAATCATTAAAATCTCCCATACAAATCCATGGACACGTAATTCCCCTAGTTTGCCTTACAATTCGCTCCCAGTTCAGTGTCCCCTCCTTCAAATCAAGAGCACCATAAACCCAAAAAATCTTCCAGACAACTCCATCTGCATTATTGCACACATCCATGATAATAAGATTTTTATCCTTTTCCACAACAGTCACAGAAACACAATCCTTCCACCACACAGCCAAGCCACCACCAATCCCAGAAGGAGGAACATAGACAGCTTCATTCATATGACATCTTTTTCTAAGGTATTCTAGTTTTTCATCTTTATTTTTTGTTTCAATCAAGAAAATAAAAGTAGGATCACACTTCATTTGCAATTCTAGCAAATGATGGATTGTCAAGGGTGATCCCACCCCTTGACAATTCCAAGAAAGGCACCTCATCTTCCTCCGGGGACTGTTGTAGGACAGTCACCCAAACCTCCAGCAAGAGTTTGCCCGTCAGGACAATGAGCCTCCCCTTCAGAAACACCACCCTTCTTCCCTCTGCCCCTACCCCTACCGACACCTCTCTTCCCATGACCCTCAATCTTGCCTTCCTTTATCATAATATTTTCCACTCTATTTTCATCACGTTCAAGCTACTCACTAGGGTCACTCCCTAAAACAAAATGCTTCTTAAGAGTTGCACCTACTTCATCTCCCCCACAGTGGCTTTCGAAACCACCAACGTCCTCACCAGATGTCCCCTCCCTAAACACTCGGTGCTGCATCAGTGCCTTAGCATTATCAGCCCCTCCAACCGGCAATAAAATCACAGAGTCCACTGATGGAGGTCTGTCCATAACCAACAGAGCACTCATACTGTCTTTAAGCTGAATTGGTCTAGCTTTCATCCACGTTCCAAAGGATCGCTTCACTTCCTCATCAGCCTTATCAATCCGTTCTCGATGACAAGTGCGACCTTGGTGCCCTAAAATGCCACAATTATAACAAAAATCCGATATCTTCTCATACTTAACTTCTGCCCAAATCCGATTCAGTGAACCCCGAGGCACCCAAAAACTAGGTACCAGAGGTACATTGATGTCAATCTCAAGCTTCATGCGCAAAAAACTCCTACCCAGTCTCGACTCCCAAGTATCGTCATCCAACGTAACCACGGTACCAAGTCGATCCCCAATTCGCTCCTTTATAGCTATATCCATGTGCCAACGCCTCAAGACAAAGCAACACCCCATCACTGTCCACGGCCCGGCCTCAAGGGCTTTTGCCACCAGCTCATCGCTAGAAAAAGACAGAATATACAAATTAGGGCTTAACTCACGAACATCGGTAAGCTCCTTCACAGTCCACATGCTCCGCAACACCCCAAAGACACCAATCCTGTTCATAACCTTATCAGAGATGAGTTTACCCAAAACCACGCACCGTGTCGAGGCGTCAAGCAAATCCCTCCCCGATTCCAACTCAATTTCTAACTCAAAACTCGCCATCGCGTAACCCCCAAAACAGACCCCTAAACTCCTTGAACAAGGGATTTTGGAGTGAAACTGCTCTGAAACCCGTCGCAAGAAGAGATCTGAGCTCAATAAACTCCCAAAGAAAGCGACACACAAAGCCTAAGACGCAAATCAAAGAAACAAGACGCAAGCTAGAAATCCTAAGACGCAGAAGATTTCCCTAGACAGATCGCGACCCAGAAGACCTCACCAAAAGCAAGAAAAGAAAAGGAAAAGATCGGAAACACAGTTCGGAAACAAACTCTTAGAAACACAAGAGAGAGATTCCCACGAGGAGAGAGAAAATGATTATCTCTTAAAACTATTTTACTATCTAGTAACACAAGATTATCAACCCAATTCCCAGTTGTACAATCAGGCAACATTACTAACACACTAATCAACAGTCAAACAAAGCTAAGATGAATAATGTTCTTGTTTCCTTGTGCACTATCAAGTTTACCCACCTCTCTCATACCTTTATTGAGAAGATGATTATTGAATCTTCTAGCCACCAATCTTATGAATGAGACACTTCCATTGATGTCCGTTGATCTGCTACAGGAAGATGCCATTGACTTGTTCACTCCATGCTGCCTATCTTTTACTGATTTGAGCAAAGGATTTTCATGGAGTTGACTTCTCTTCTGCTTTATATCGAAGAGGAGGATGATATCCACCTTGTCCAAACCTGAAATAAACCTGCAAAAGTTTTGTTAGAAAATAAACACTCCCACTCTTACCTCTCTCGGTGTTTAAGCTGAGATGTTCCATAATTTGAAAGATCTGATGTTTAGGCACCCCACATCCAAGGCTTCATTGTTGAAAGTTCGAGCATTCCTTTCACACCACAGATTGTAAATAGTGACAGAAAGGAGAGTGTGAAGATGTTGATGGCAAAGTTACAAGCATTGGAGATTTGGTCGAACCAAGTTGGAATGGAGTGTAGGTTTATCAGATTGGGAAGATATATTTAGAAGTAGTTGAGACAATTTACCCACGCTGATTTTGAGAAAGAACATTCAAAGAACAAATATTCTATAGTCTCATTATCCGAAAAATACAGGAACAATGATTGTGAAAATTTTGAATTATCCAATTTTCTAATTTGGTTTTTAATTTTCCAACTCGATTTATTTTAATAACTATTATCGTTAAAAACTGATTAGTTTATTAATTAATCGATAAATTTTGTAAATTAATAAATTTTTATGAACTAAAAGAAATAAATAATTTTTATTTAATAATTTCTTTTTTTGATTAAATTTTAAATGGTAAGAATAATTTCTTTCAATTATATTTTAAATTCTTTAATTTTATTAATCCTTAGCTAATTTTATAACAGTTTAATACCATAATTTTTTAATTTTAAACCTCTTCTCTTATTAATTTAATTTTACGGTCCAACTTTTAAAGTATCAGAAATTATGTCTCATCGGAATTCTTTAGATATTACTGTTGTTGTGGTAGTCATGGAAGGAAAAAACCAGTCGCTGTCCTGCCAAGTCAAAAACCGACAACTGGAGTCGGGACAGGACTTAGAACTTTCCAAGGTAGAAAGTAGAAAGCTAATCTTCCAAGGTAGAAAGTAGAAAGCTACTAGTCTTAAGTACCATTTTTACTTTTCCAACTTCTATAACAGTGTGAGAGAGCTATTGTTCCTGCTGCTTATCAGTTTCATGCAGAAACCGAAAGTTTCAAGAAATTCATTCAAGTTAAATTTCATTATTTTGTATAGGGATAATAAATTACAATCCCAACTTTTTAAAATTTTTTTCTATTTTATTGAAAATTAGGTAATTTAATTTAATAATTATATTCATTAATATTTTGTTAATATAATTAAAGTAATATCAAAAGTTGCATGATTTTTATAAGATTTTTTAATATAATTAATGTTTTAAAAATCAGACTGAAAGTTAAACTAGTAAGATAAAAGGTTTGAGGTTTAAAAAGTTCAACCAGTGTTAAAACATCACAAAACTAATTAAAATTAAAGAATTTGAAGTATAATTGAAAAAAATTATTATTATCCATGAAAAATTATGAAGTTTAATTAAAAATGAGTTTGTTAAATAAAAATTAATTGATTTATTTTAGTTTATAGAAACTTATTTATTAATAAAAGTCGATCGATTAATTAATAAACTAAAAAGTTAAAAATTGAATAGTTCAAAATTTTTACAATTGAATCGATTCAAACCGGCTGAATTTTTTAATGTTTGAATATTTATTATTATAATCTAAAAATTATATTGATGAAGACAAAAAGCTATATAAATTATTTATATTAACAAAAGCAAATTATTAAATTTAATTATCTGATTTTATAAGCTTAAATAATTAATTAAAGAAAAAACCGGATCCGATAATTATGTAATGAATTGAAACATCAAAAAGTTTTTCCATACCCATCATTTTCAGTGGCTGTCCAAATTTGACCAGCTACATGGCCCAGCACTAGACCGACAGAAAAAGCTCGCCGTTTTGCCTGTTTCTTCCCAGCCACAAAGCTCTGGAATCCAGAACCAACCACACCAAAATCAACTTTATTAGTAATAATCCAAACTTTCTGTTAGGTGTATGCTTTTATCTATATTCAATGTTTAGATTGTGTTAGGTGTACCTGTTTGTCAATATTCAATGTCTTGATGGTGAAATTAATATCTTTAAACAAATATTGAATTAAAAAAAATTAAAGATTCAAATCACACTCTTAAGAATTATCTTAATTTAAAAATATTTATGAATGAAATGTAAATGACAGTGGAGATTCAAGCTATATGATATATGTGTATATATTTCAATTATTAATGAACTAATCAGATATAACGTGATTTGATGCACCAAGAAGTACTAATCCACTATTCATACAATAGACAGACGTCACAAGAAACATAAATCTTAATTAAGTTGAAGTTGAATAAATCCTAAATCTTCGGAGAGGAGTTTCTGTCATTTGAACTGTTGCTCGTTGGCTTGCAGTAGCAAGTCTGCTAGAATTACAAATACGAAAGGGAAGTGAACAAAAGCTCGGAATGTAAACAAACCAGAAAGCTTGGAAGTGGAGATGAACAACGGCTGCAACTAGGTAGGAATGCACTTGGGAGCTTTGACTTATCATCTGATAAAAAAAGAAAAAGTTTTGAGCCTGCCCAGGCTCCCCGTATGCCAAATAAGAAGGTTGCCAACATTTTTTTTGGCAAAAGCTTCTTACATGGCATTCAGGGAGCCAGGCAGAACTTTCATTTTTCCAGACGAAGACCAACCGATATAGATCATCACCTTCTGTCTGTTTCGATCTTCACAACCTGAAAGCTGCAGACAATTTACATGCATTGACAAAACATATTCTCCAGGTTTCCAATTCTGATGGTTGTCACACATGCCAAAGCAGGTTAAAGAAAGCACTCACTGTTGTGTTTGGTATCAGACAGGAAATTATTCTTCTTCATCCTCCATAAACAACTAAGAGATTCCTGGAATTTATAGAACATGGAGAATAGAATACTGGAAAGAAGAGAAAAAGTCTTTAAGAAAAAGATAGAGAAAAAGCATGAGGAAAAAGAAATAAGAATGGATAGTGGAGAAGGCGGCAGGAAGGGGTTGTTTCCAAGGAACAAGTTCAAGAGAAAGAGCCAAAGCTACCTGGGTTTTACAGGTTGCTATTTTGTCACTTCTTAATTTGGTAAAGTTAATCTCCAACACACTTATGTTTAGTTTAATATTTTCTTTTTTGGATTCATAATTCATTTATGCAATTATGTGCATATTCTTCTAGAAGCCCTTCTCGTTTGGTCTTGAACTGGATTCAGATTGGAGAATGCTTGCTTACTTGGAGATTCTTCAACGGCTTCTGATTCTTGACGACGACAGGGCCAAAACCAAAACCATCACACGAGCCAAATGCAAGAGCCAGTATTACAAACGCAGGATGTGTTACTTTCGGACAGCTATCAGGTCCGCTCTCAACAAGTTATCAATAATAACTCTACTTCATCGTCATTTGCAGACATTAGTTTTTACTTTCAGAAGTAGAATTGGAGGTTTTGAATTCGAATTCTCAATAAGAGATCTCAGGCATTTTGAATTTATGTTCGTGTATTTTGAAGAAGGATTAATATATTAAAACGGAAAAATCCGGTGCTGTTATTTTTTGGATGCTCACTAAATAAATTTCCGGATTGACGCAATAGTCTGCAAATCACGCTAATTGGGTACTCGGCACTAGACAGTGACGGAGCCAGAAATTTAATATAGGAGGGCCCGAATATTAATTTTTTTAAAATTTGGGGGGTCCAGTGCACCACTAACCCTTAAATAATTCCGTTCTTATATATATATATATATATATTAAAAATATTTTTTAAAAAAATCTTGAGGGGCCCAATGCACCATTGAGCCCCATGTGGCTCCGTCAGTGGCACTAGGCAAGTCCTATGCAATAGGCTTGATCAAGAGAGTGTAAGTAGGGAATTTGAACAAAGGACCTTTTGGTCCCATGCTCCCCCTCAACTCCATCAACTCAACCACCTTCTAAGAGCAGGATTAATAATAATAATTACTAATAATTACTAAACAATAAAATATTAGAGATTGAGTTTACTTCAATTTTAAATAATTAAATTTACATATATAATTTGAAAACTATTATATGTACACTAAAATTTTAATTAATATAAGCAATGCATGTACAATATTTTTTTAAGTATTATCACTATTAAATAAAAATTATTATAAACATATTATTTTTAATGATCTTTAGTTATTATTACTATTAAATTAAAATTATTATTTATAATATTAATATCCACCAATAGTGGAACACGATCTCACCTTTTAAGCTATGCGTAAAATTCTGATAACAGAGAGCTCAATGAGCCTGTTAACTAAGCACTTGCACGCACGTCAGAATGCTCATCAATGGCGCCTTTCTTTTCTTTTTTCTTTGTTATCAACTACACGCTTGGATCAAATGAGCCTGCAGAACCTAAAAGAAACAAATTAATCTCTTCAAGTCATTGTCTTTAAGTAAGTTTTTGGGAATTTTGCTGGAATGAGGGGTCCATGAACATGGGGCGGCGGAGGAAGTGCGAAAGCTCGAGTCAAGACTGGCCAACCAATAACTGAATCTTGATTGCCCAGTCGGCTGATGAACTCTGTCTTCTACACACCTTCCAACCTTTTTTTTCCCCCTTCCTTTAGTGTCTCTCTCTGTTGTTATTATTATTATTGTATTTATTCATTATTTTTTTGACTTATATTTGGCATTATCCATAATAAGAACAGAGGTCAAAAAGAATTAACATTTAGGACGGCCTTCAAACTTGAAAATTGAGATATGTTACGGAACTTATAATAGTTTGCTATTTGATTTTGAATAGCTAATTTTTAAATGAATAATTTGAAAATTATAATTTAAAAGTTATAACACGCATAAAAAATTTATATTGTTATAAAAAATATATAATATACTTGCGGGTCTTAAATTTTATAAGATCATTAGTTACAAAGAATTAAATTAATTAAATTAATGTATTTATTAAAAGGTTCATTTTATACTTTAAAATTGACAATTAGGTAATTTTAATATTAGAAAAAGGTAAAATATGGCACTTCATATACAATATAAATTTTACTCAAATTGTCAATGAATGTCACCCAATTTAGTAAAGGAAAAGCAAACTAGGAAGGTGGGAAGCTCTCATTGCTAAACCTTCCATTACTTTGGTCACTTCCATAT
>JANKYE010000005.1:21237942-21253707 GCA_032467995.1 Erythroxylum dillonii | reverse complement strand
ATATATTATTCTTAAACTTGCCTCTAACATATGATCATGAGTCACTAATCTAAATCATGTAAATTTAATTAATTAGGACCCACTAATTTAAGACAAATCATATTTAGGTTAAAGGGACCTTTAGTCACTCATCATTCTTACAAGAAATAGAACTCTGCTTTTATTCTTAAATAGTGGAAGGCAACTATGTAATATCCTACCTCATAAAATTGTTAAGAGATTAAACTATTAGATTGAGTCATATGAGTTATTTCATTAAGAATTTATGAGGTGTATTTCATTCACATGTATAATATTCGTATACACATATGAATCATGATTTAGAAAACATTGTAAGATAGTATATACACTCAATTGACATGTTTCGGGGTAGGAAAGTTTTTTGCTGATCATGATGTAATTGTGTGTTGATTTTATCTTGAATTTTGTTTTGATGGATTATAATTAGTGAATTGGGAGTTTATTGTTACAATTGAGTAATTGACGAGGTGATATGTGCATCTAATCTAAGAAAAATGTTAAAGAACAAGACAAATTGATACATGAAAATTAGGTTGATTAGGCCTATGAAATGGTGACATGTGGCATTGGGAATAAGTGACAAATGGTTCAATTAAATGGATGACAAGTGGCTTGAGTATAATTGCGAAAAGTGGCACTTTAAGTTTGTGACAATGACACTTTAGACTTGTGACATGTGGAGCAATAGAGTGGGGACATGTGTAGCTTTACAAATGGTGACATATATAGCCTTACAATTGGTGACATGTGTAGCTTCATAATGGTGACATGTGTAGCTTCATAATGGTGACATGTGTAGCTTTACAATTGGTGACATGTGTGGCCTTACAATTGATGACATATCGAGGCTTAAAATGAGTGACGTGTGGAGCCTAAATTAAGTGACACATGGACCAATAGAATAGTAACATATGGACCAATAGAAGGATAACATATGTACCAATAGAATGGTGACACATGGACCAATGGAATGGTGACACATGGATTAGTTTGACCTTCTTGAATTTTCTATATAAAATGGATGAAAAGGCAATAGAAGTAAGAGTGAATGTCTATCAAAGGTTAGAAGAGGGAGAAAAACGAAAATAAGAAGAGAAGGAGAGAAAAAGGGAAGAGAAGAGGAGAACGAAAGAAGTTATCAAGGTAAGTTGAAATTCTGGTTTCAATTTCATCTTTCTCTTTCGTTCTATTTTCGTATTCTTAGAGCATGAATTTGTAGAAACTCAAAGAATGAAAGCTGTATATATAGGTCTTAACTTGACCTTTGTGAAAGTGTCTTGACAAAATAGTGACTAGAGCTCGAGTTATGCTTGTTTCCCTAATACTGCCTATGATAAACCCTTGTGTAGGAACCTTGTATTATTTCCTGATTTTGGAGGACCTTAGAGTCCGAATTATTGAAAGTATAAAACATGAAAAATGATTGTTGGTGTCTTATTAATGCTTATATGAAACAGTTTTGTTAGGAGATGTATTGATAATGATTTATTGAGGTTTGAATATTGGTTTCCAGTCTATTTCTATCCAGAAATAGGACATAATTTGATGGAGATTATATTTTAAAAGGAGATACTATTTGTGTAATTTTTGGATATATTAACACTAATGGAAGTCTAGTTTTGAGGGGCACAAGAATCATGACATTTGGATTTTTCAGAGAGAGTTATGATTAAAAGAAGACAGCTTATTCATAAAGAAACATTAGGAAGAAAAGGATGTAAACATTGCACATAAGTTTAGGTTAGCTTGATGGTTGAGGAGGCATTGAGCTGAATTAGTAAGTGAATTATTGACCTATTGACATATGTTAGAATAAAATTTATGATGATTGATTAGGGATGAATTTGGTTGTCGTGGTGTATGAATATGAGATATATGTTTGAGTAGTAAATACATTGTATATTTATATGTATAAAGGTTTGGGAGCTGTGGATCAAGGAGCTCGTATCGAGGATTGTTGAAGTCAAAGGAGGGTACACCTTCTTTTGAGGTGAGTGGGGGAAACCATATCTCTCAAATGGGATTAGAATATCCTAAGACATGCATGATGACTTGTATGTGAATTTTGAACCTAGGTAATGTAGAGTAGCATTGAATCTCAAATAGATGCTAGTATACTTATGTATTTAATTAACGACGTTGTTTTGAATATCTCTTTACACTTGGAGTGAAATTGGTATTTTTTTAACATATTTTGATAAATAATATTGTTTTCAACAAACCTGCACTTGAAGTGCAAAGAACAATGTTTTATTAACCACATATTAGATGAAATTCCATAACACAAATAATGAATAACTCTCTAGAACATGAAAAATGAAAGAAGAAAAATGTTAAGAGAATAAGTTAAAAGTAAACATCAGAGGGGTAAGAGAAGAAAACAAATGCAGGTGGTGAGAGAAGAAGACAATTACCTTAAAAACACAAAGACATAAGAGGAGGAACACAAAGACACTAGTGAATAGGCGGAACAGAAATCATTTAAGTGAAAAGCACGAAGATAGAGGAGGAGGAACACAAAGATAGAAGTAAGTAGCTAGAACACAAAAACAGAAGAAGAAAACCATAAAGAAAAAAGACGAAGACATCAGTGGGGTAGCCAAAATATGAAGGTAGAAGAAGAAAAACTAGAGGAGAACAGTTTGTCTTTAGGCTATTAGCCTATAAAAACATTGTTGTCTAAGTAGAGAAAATTACGTCATTTATATTATTTTAGATTCTTTTTTTTTCACTATGAGCATCTAATCATACCCAAAAATTTTAACATATGAATTTTTTTTGTAGTTAGAAAATGTAACTAACAGGTACAGGATCTAGAACAATTTTGTATTTTAGCTATAAAACTTTATTGATCGCCAAAAATTATTTGCTAAGAATGTCCAATGTAGCTTGTTCACAAATTAACATTTACTACAAAAACAAATTGTAGTGAAACTAAATATAGCTAACAATCTAAAAAGTCCTGCAAAATTTCTTTGAAAGTATTGCTTCAATGGGCTATGATTTTGAAATTTCCTAGCTAAATAGTAACTATTAGTTATGAATTTCAAATCGTTGCGAAAGAAAATGTAGTAAAAAGTAACATTTGTTGGAGTGTATATTCCTACAATTACTTGTGAGATTTAAAAACTCATATTTCCTACAATCTTTGTATTTCTTTTACTTGTAAACTTACAACTTCTATTTCCTACGAGCTTTGTATTTCTTTTACTTGTAAACTTGCTTCAGGCTAAGCATGTATTCTATATTTAATTTAATTTTTTATTTCGTAAAAAAATTAATAGAGACCCGTAGTTTTCCTTCTTTTGCAAACAAATTTAGCATGTTATAATTCACAAGTTTGACCTTTTGATATCTAGTTAAACTATGACACCTCAATTTGTAACTTATATTAATAAAAAATAACATATCCTAATATTATAAAGGGCAAAATGAAGAAATTTGGGGCAGAGGAGGTTGAAAACACAGTTGTCACTTGTCGGCAAGAATCCAAGGTCTTGCGACTTCCATGACTGAATTGCTCAAGCAAATATTCAAAGTTTAGTTGGGCTTCTTTCTTAAAGTGATGCAGACGTTAAAGGAGTTTTCAGTTTCCTTATTCAATCAATCAAATGGCCGATTATAAGCCGTGACATTTTTACGGTATCAATTTTTTCCTCAAAATATTAGCTAATAAATTACTGACTGGTGTCTGATTAACTGGTTTTTATAATGATTTATCGTCCTTGTTTCCTGTTCTTTCACAATTATATCCAGGAACTAACATATTTATTCTATAAACCGAAACTACAGTAAACCCTTCTCAAATTGCAGGCTTTCAGATTCGTGCACATTCTGGTTTGTCCTCATCTACTCGACTGTACTCACTTACGGTCACCTTTGTTGTCGCACGCTTCTGTAAAGCGAACGTTCTGTACTATCCTTACATCTTCATTCGATCAGTTCGTTACTTAAATGGCAATGATTTAGAGACTTGCCTTTATTTTGACAACTAGGATTACTACTCCTATTATCAGCTGCAATCATTGCAGTAACGTTGAAATACATTATTATTAGTTATTTAAGTGTTTATCATGAATTGAGGTAGTAATTTATGGCAAAATGATTAAGTCCTAATAAAATTTTGGTGAAATTTTTTATCTGAATCCCGATGTAATGATGTATATATGTATGACATAAAATTCTTAATTTTAACTGCACAGACTAAAAGAATAGAAGAAAAGTTACATGGTGACCGGACTTACGTACGCCCAGTCGCCGGAGATGATCCACGCCCACGTCAATTCGTTGAACTTTATCGATCACGTGAAACATCACCTTCGGAACGTCTACTGGCTAATGGAACCACCTCAGCGAGAGGGGTGGAGAGAGGTGTGGGCATTGGAGATGTTCTGCAGACCGGACAAGTTGGGTGCAATCTCAGCCACGGGTCAACACACTTGAGGTGGAAAAGATGGCCGCAGTCCGGTAGCAGTCGGAGAGTGTCGGTGTTCCGGTAGTCTGCCAAACATATGGAGCAGCACGACGCCGTGGTCGTGGCATCACCATTCTTCTGGCGCTTGGCTTCTGAGTATAGCAACTTAGGGTAGCTCTTCAGTGTTGCCTCATCTAAGCCCACCTCCACCACCACGTTCTGATGATCCGGTGGCTCGTCGCCGGAGATATTATTATTGCTGTTGTTACGTCTTCTTCGACGGGTTGACAACGGTGGCTGCTGCTGAGTTCTGGTGCAGAAATATGAGGCTAAAGTGATGGTGGTAATTAGTAGCAGGATTCCGATGGAAACTCCAATGCCGTAGCCAAAACCTCCGATATTGCTCGAACCCAGAAACCCGCCGGTCTCCGTCGAGTTATTCATCTCCGATCAGGGGGCTGAAACGAGGAGAACAATGAGAGAGTAATTGGTCTGGTCGGCCATGGCACTGGCAAGAGAGTTGTGTGTTTATTTGGAATACTCCAAAGTTTCATAAAAGTCAACGGTAGCATGAATATCTTTTTCTGGTTTGATAGATTAAAAAAAGACGAATACCGTTAGTTTGAATTAGTGACAGGCAGATAGAGATGTAAGCAGGCATTCAAGCTTTCAAGCAAAGTTACGCAAATAAATAAAGCAATGCATGTTATGAAAGTCTTTCTCTTCAGCATATATATGCACAATATTTAGAATTTAGAGTATCTGATCAGTTTTATAGGGTCTTATTCTTTCTTATGAATCTCAGCTATTTATTTACGCGAGTCTTGCATAAATAAACGTGATATTCGCATAAATAAATCACTAAAATTTATTAGATAGAATAAGAAACCGTAAAACTGGACAGAGGATCTTGTCTCCAATATTTGCCACTCAAGTCAATACTTTCTATGTTTTTCTTTACGTAAGCAAGACTTGTTTTCTATATGACAAATTCCATTTCACACAATATAATGAGTTGATACATTGAATGGATTGGTAAAGCTTGTCCAAAAAGATAAATTAGTTGAAACCATAACACAAAATCAAGAAAGAGTCCGAAAGGAGACTTAATCATGGCTTTGTTCTATTTTACTTGCAATAAAGCTTTAGATTCACCTTCAAAATATTCTTATCATGATATATGATATATGTTAATATGGTATTGGATTCTCCTACCATAATAGAGAGAGTCGTTTTGTTTTTCTTCTCCTCTTTTTTCCAAATCATCAGCAACGTCTATGGGTCCTTTTAGCTTACGCTATTTCCATACTCATTAGTAACGTCTTTCTTCCAACTAAGCATCCCTTGGATCTTATTAAACACCCGTGTCCGTGCAGCCACGATCCATGCAATCACCTAGAAGATGATAGTTGATTATTATTTTAATCAACACAGACGCCCACTGGAAAGTCTTTTTATTGCTGTAGCAGCTACACCAATAGAAAGAGCTGGTTCTGGTGTTTATACTTTATATTGCTTGTATTCAATACAAAAAAGGACATGAGGTAGGAGTTTGGTTCTATCAGTTATTACCTATTGTATGTATGTATCTAATGATCTGTTTTTTTAGGACGGTTCCCATCTTCTGTTCATGGTTGTTAACTTGCTCTATACATATATGTCCGTTTGGTATCTCATCTTCTGTGAAGGACACCAAATTGATGCTTACATGCCAACCTCTAAGAAACTTCAAGAGAGAATTCCCCTCTTGCGTATTTGGGAAAATTTTCGTGGCTTGTCAGTTCCATATGCCTTTGATACTGACATAATATCATATAAACACTGGAAGCATTGCAATGAGAACTAGAATTGCAATTCTGACTACAATTATGGAAGAATCGAAATTATAATTTTGTAAAAAAAAAAAGTTAAAAATTTGTGTTGAATGAAGTAAGAGTACGAAGTATAAGCCCTACATCAAATTCTCATAAGAAGATTAAGCACTCATCGCTAATTTGGCGAGACTAGAAAAATAACAATACATAAACTTACATCTAACTTAAAACGGAATAAACACTCATTACTAATGAGATTAGAAAAAATTTAAGGCATCTAACTTCAGGAGAAGTTGCAAGATAATCTAGAGAATTTTATTAATGTGGCTAAGTTAGGGGTCTTAACATTCATATTCTCAATTGTTAATCTATGCCTCCTCTGCTAGTCAAATGTCAATATAGCATTTGCGGGAGCTTGTTATTGTCTATTTCTTTCTACTGCTGCCACAATTCCTATCTTTCAATCAAATACCTACCACATTGCAGATGCATTTCATGAATAATAAGCTGATCTCTTTTTCAATGCACCATTTCATGAAAGAGTTGAAGACTTATTTTCTCTTTGCCTTGGAATATTCTCTAGTTCCTTTCCTTCTAGATAACATAAATGGTAGTTCCAAAAAATATTTTGAAATTAAGATATCACCTTTCACATACGTTGCTCTCGATTGCGCCATTAATCCATAATTTCAGACCAATCCGTTTGGGATCATCCTAAGTTGCAAAGCTGTTGGGTTTTCATCCAAACAAATGATGAGATTGAGAATTGGAAGCACAAATAGTTTATAATTTCAGGTTGATGATTGCACAACCTGCAACATATCGAGATGTCATTGTTTCCCCTAATTCTATCAAAAGCTGTTAATCTCTAATTTAAGTCATCGAATCAAGGAAACTTCAGGAAAAGCTTGTTTAAACTATATAGACTTAAACCAATTAAACTTTTGAGTTTGACTTCTGAATAATTCTTTGCATGATCTATTTGTAAAAAAATCTCTAACCATTTTTCAACCAAGTAACCGATTCATCTTTATTTGCATTGGACTATAATAAGGGACATTATCTATCATAACTAATCATTTATTGAAGCTATAACACCACTGATTGCCTTTGATTATTTCCTTTATTTTGGCATCTTCTAGAATGAGGTTTCTCATATTTAACATTTCATTGGTTATGTGTAATAGCCTTAATTTATGACAATTCAATTGTCATAATAGAACCAAGAGGGTTTCTAATCTTTTTTGTCATTAGAACTTTGTTCATTGTTTTGATGAATGTAATGGTTAATTCTTCTTCCTCATTTTTGCTTACTAACTTATGACCATTTGACTGCTAATTGATTTATCAGCCATAGAAAGCTTCTCATCCTTTTTTAATAGATTTAGAAAATTTGTTGTTGAAAAAGATGTGAGAAGATCGGTATATGTGCATGATGTTGAGAACTGAAATGATTAACTAAACCCTTTAGGCATATAAGAGACTTTTATAATACCCAATTCTTCTTTGAATCTTTTCAAATAATGATAGGCAATCTCTATACAATGGTGTTTTTGTCGTGATAGGTATACCATAATAAGTGAATGGAAGATTCCTTAATTTAAAACTTGTCAAAGTAGCAAACCATTTTATAAGATGGTTTTCTTCAACAGAGATACAAATAACTCTTCTTCTTGTTAATTGTAAGTCCAAAAATTTTATTAGAAGTATTAAGTGTTATCATTATGAGGTTCATATATTTATCATTAGATTTATATAAGAAAGGCATATCATAAGTAAAGAAAAGGTTAAATATTATCGACTATTTGCATTTTTGGTGGAACTATAAGTTCCCCTTTTACCTTATGATGAAGTTAATCAATCTAGTGAGGCAAATAGGATCACCTAGCGTTAGCACTGTGCCTCCTTTGCATAGATTGGTTGGCACTCTATTAATCAAGGTGCAAGAAGAATTTATATATATCCATTACTCTATCAATTTCCTTAATTTTACTAAAAAATAAAAAGCTTCCATAAACTCCCAATTGATAGAATCGAATGCCTTGTAAAGATCAACTTTTATTATATAACTTTGACAAATTATTTCCTGGTATAGTTTTTAAACAACTTTATGTCAAAAGGATATTATTCCCTATTTATTGGCCTTGGATGAAAGCACCATGAGATTAACTAATGTGGTGCTTTAAAACCTCCATCAGTCTTGAAGCAAGTATATTTGCAATGATTTTGTATATTATGTTATAACATGAAATTGGTCTAAATTCTTTAAGAGAATATGGGTTTGGAATTTTGGGGATGAGGCTAGTGAAAGTTTTGTTTACCACTTAGCATCTTCCCCTCAATAGAGAATTGAAGACATCTTCAATGACCTTTATCTTACTAAAGTGACATGATGTTCGGAAGAAGAAGGTGTTCAAAACCATTTGGATCTAGTACTGTTTTAGGATTGAGCTTGAATAAAGCTTTCTCAACATCAACATCAGTAATTGACCTAATTATAGAAGTTACTTCTTCCCTTATGATCTACCTAGATATAAAAGATTTCAAGACTTGCAAAAGTGAATAAACATTAGATTGAATACCAATTGTGTTTTTAAAAAATTCATATGACTCTTATTTTATTTCCATCTATGATTGAGCTCTTTCTCCACTCTCCTTTAGGAATGAGATATCTTATTGATGTTCCAAATTTGCGAAAAAAATTTACATTCATATCTCCATCATTGAGCTACTTGAATTCATATTTTTTCTTTATTAGGGAGTTATGCTCCTCTAGCTTTTGTGAAATTATACAATAGAATCTTCTCATTTTCTTTAAAAATTTCCTAAAAAGTGATTAAAAATAAGTTTAAATACTACAAAAATCCTAAAATTTACACAATTTTGCAATTTTAATCTTAACTTTAAAAAATGGCAATTAAAGACTTGAATTTTCAAAATTTCTCAAATATAGCTCGACGTTAGTGTCTCTGCTATGGTAAATATAGGATGCCATGTATCATGCGAAGTTCATATCAAATTTTAATAAAATTAAATTAAACAACAAAAAACCCTAACCTACCCTTCTCCCCTCTTCTATCACCCACCCAAAACCCTAAGTTAATTGAGCTTTATCTTGTTGATGATAATTTTGATTGGATTGTAAGGCCCCAAATTGTACCCTAGTTAGAATGTTACATGCTCATGAAAGTACATATATGATAGGTCTAAAAATTGTGATATGATTGAGAATTGCATATGACTTGAAATTTAGGTTTAGTGGATCCTACTTAGTGAATTGGAATTAATTGATACCATTAGAGATTTGAGGTATTAAAATGTACATTTGGACTAGGAAAAATTAAGTGGCAAGATAAGTTGGTACATCAAAATTGGAATGACTAAGCCTATGAGTTAGTGACATTTGACATAGTTAATACATTGACAAATGGCATAGTTAGTAAATTGACAAGTGGCAGCAATAAGTGAGTGACAAATGACTTATTATATTCTTGACATTTGGCAGCTCCAATATGGGACAACTGAAGAACATGCCTAGGGACACATATTGTTACAATTTAGTGACACCTAGCAATGAAAGAGGCATGCTTCTGCTGGAGCAATTGTTTTGCTCATTCTTTACTATCTTGTCCTCTCTCCACCGAAACTCTCATTTCATCTCAACTTCTGGAGTTTTTGGGATCATTTTCTCTTGGATTCTTGTAAGTTACTACATCAAGAAGGCTACTTTATACTATCTTCTATGTTGTTATCATCTTAGTGTTAAAATCATCTTACATTTATCTAGATTTTGAAAGTGCTTTGGTTGTATAAAGGTTGGTTTTGTTAATTCTTTGAAGAAGGAATTTAAAGGTAATTAGGTAAGCGAATTATAAACTTGATGGTATGTATTAATACAAGTTTTATGATAACTGAATTGGCATGAAATATGTGTTAAGATGATGATAAATGAATGCTGGAAAAATGATCCTTGTATGATAACTTTTGGTTTGGTTTTGATGTGTGGAAGATATAGATTTGTGAGTTACTTAATGAATGATTTTTGAATTGGTTTGGAAATAAATTTGATGAGGTATTGAAGCATGAATAAGGTAGAATTGAAGTGAAATTGATGGTCTTTGGTGAAGGTGTGTCGAATGGAAGTGAAGAAATCAAGTTTTGGAAACAAATTGGAGATTGTGGGTGAGTAAACCTTCCCACGATCGTGGGATATATAAGGCTTATTCCCACGATCGTGGGAAGTACTTAGGGAGGAGAAAAAACTAGTTTTGGGCAATTGTTGGACCATATAAGGTTAAGGTACTTTATAATAGTTTAATTGGACTTAATTAAGGTGTAGAATGAACCTAGTTTGATGTGAAATAAGTTCATTAAGGTTGTATAAGATTTGGATTTTTTAATTGAAGTAATAAATTAAAGAATGTGTTATTAGATAAAAAAGTATCTAATTTTGGAACTTATAAGTTGTTAAAGTAATGGAGTATACTTATTAACACAAATGTGTTTTAAATGATAAAAGTGATGTGTTAGTTATAAATGTTTGAGAATTGGGAACTTAGGTGAGTACATGTAAAGTGTAATTACTTAATGTATTCATTGGTGCATTATTACAAACGCTTATGTTTATAAGGCATGATAAGTTTGAGTAAGAATAAATGGGTTTAATTTGCGCATAAGGAAATGAATTCATACTTATACATTATTTCACTGTCATGTGATTATGATATTATAATAATTCCAGACCATCAATTGTCCGAGGAGTTTGATAATTGGGATTGTATTGGAAGTACTTTCTAATTGTGTGAATATACATAATGTGTGTGATGACTCAATACATTTATTGATGCTTTAATGCATATGTTTGTATTTATAAGTGATCAGCTCTTTCGTTTGATCTTAAGATTAGTCCCTTAGAAACCGAATCCAAAATAAATTAATTCCAATGATTGCAATATAGGATGCAACCTCGGGTCGTCTCTTTTAATCGGAATATAGCGAAAAAGGTTTAAGCTAGCCCAATTGTCAAAAATGCAAACAAAGTTGATAAAAGGGGGGTTTAGATCATTGGTCAGAATGAAGGAAATTTAACTAAATTAAAGAAGAATGTATAAAAAGTATTTTTGGATTTTTGGAAAAATCGAAAGTGAAAATAAAAAAATAATCGAGTATGATAAAATCCTCTTGAAAACAAGCTTAGGCTATCATGGTTCCAAAACAAATTTTCCGGGAGCGAAATTCACTAAGTTTTCGAATAACAAACCTTAAAGAACTCTTTAAGTCCAAGATTTTAATCAATGCACTCCATTTCTTAAAACCTTGTTAAATGCATCTTAGTGTGTGAAATGGACAAGTTAATGCAAGTGATCAAATTGGATAAAGTATACTCTTAATATCAAACAAAGCTAGGCAGATAAGAGAGGATTGACACAATCACCAAAAAGACATATATGAAACTTCATATATTAAGTATCAAAGTTCTACATATAAGCAAACCCATAACACAAGACATCGTTCAACACTTGATTAAACTCTAACCAAGCTAGTTTAACTACACGACTGTAAACCCTAACTCAGAAATTTACAACTATGCAGTTAAACTTGACAATGTAAAATAACTCCCTTTTGAAGCTCAGTGAACTCAAGCCATTGCTACATTTTCAAGAGGGAATGGTGATCTAGCCGTGCATGACTCCGGAAACCTTCACTATTGCGGAAGCTCCAATGTCGCCTTTGGTAGCAGTAGTGACTGACGATGGAGTGGATAATGAAACTAATCGAGGGTGGTTGATGATGGTCACGGATAAGAGGAAAAAAATTTCCTGGTCGAGAGTCAGTCCACAGATATATCTCCACTGTCTGCCGAATGGAATCCCCTAACCTAATTTGGCATATTTTCTAAAGGATGGGTCGCGGGTCGGGTTGGAATAGTGAGAGAATTTTCCAAATTTAGTTCGGATAACCGACTGTTCGCCGCCGCGATGAGAAAGTTGCTTCGCAGCGTGCACTTTCTAGATCACTCACCACGGCAAAATAATTAATTTACGTCGCGGCTCTCCGTGGCAAGCTTTCTTCTTGGTGCGCCGCGGCGGACGTTTTGGAGCTCGCGTCCTCATGTTAACTCATCTGACTCTTTTGACTCCTTAGGCTCCTACAAAATAAAATAGCAATTTGCGGCATCAATTGTCCTTAGAAAAATTTATAATGTAATTAATGGCAATTTGTTACAATTTTTACTATCAAATTGCATAAAATATAAGCTCACACTCAAGGACTAATTTAAGCACAAAATCAAGAATTAAGAGTCAAAAAGTATATTAAAAGCTATGAAAGTGTCCCCAATTTATATGATAAACTTGGGCTTAATCAAATTCCTCCACACTTTAGACCTTTTTACTCCTAGACAAAGTTTATAAGAGTAAAAAAGACACAAGTGTAAAAGAAAAATCTGACCATGCTCAAAACAATAATATGAAATTGACAAAAATAACTTTCTTAGAAATCAATCAAAGCAGACTAAAGGAGTGCTAAGAAAATAAACACTAAAAGACTTTAATCCAAGAGATTGGATAAAAGAGATGTCACTCAAGGTAACGTGTTTGATCTCATATCACTTGTGTTTAGGGATATTTTCACTTTAAATCTGCTTAATCCATTCTCTATCATAAGCTTGTGATAGTCCTATTTCTCCACTATAAAAACTATAATTTTGAAAATAAAGAGGACTTTTCAAGGTTGTAATGTACGGAAGGCTAAATGAATGGATGGAATGAATAAAGAAACAAATAGTATGAATACATGCACTACAATTATGAAATGGATGTCAGTAGTTAAACTGATATTCACACACTTTTTTTCTGGTACACCTACATATGTATATAATTGAAACTACTTGTAGTATTGTTTTTCTTTCTTTTCTTTTTCTATATATTATTTTTCTGTCCCTTTTTGGAACACATACATTTTCACTTTTTCATTTTTCATTTTTTTATTAGAAGAAAATCTAAATTAAACTATTGACATCATATAAGGATGCGTGCATGTGCTCATAAATAATGGCTCAAGGGGCTAGCAAAGGATATGTTTGTGGGACTGTGTTTGGGAAAAAGGGTGTAGAAAGAACGCCTTTGTCATATCAATAAAATTCTAGTTCATAAAGCTTTGATTAAGAATTGAAACAAGTTCTAAAGAGATATGAAATAAGCAGATACACAAAAAGATTGAAGAAAAATCAGGCCCAAATATCCTTCCAACAAGGGTAATATCTCAATGAACAATCTCAATTCTCAAAAAACTTAAAGTGCTACAATGTTAGCATGCCTTCATTTACTTTGTGTTGAAAACATCGAAAATAATATTAGCCAATACCGACTATCATTAAAATAATGGGAAGTATTTTCATAAACTCAATTACCACTTTGAAACTTATAAATTCTTTGAGAAACAAGAGTTACAAGAGTTGAGTGTGGAAGAAGTTTGAATTGAGAGAGATTTTTTTTTCAACAAAATTCATTTTTGCAAAAGGGTGTGACGCCATGGTGAAAGCAACATGCACCGTGCGAGAAACAAGTCATGGCCGCGACGAATGACCCGTTGCCACGGCGAGAAATAACAAAATTTCTCACCAAGTTTGAAAATGTATAACATGATGCAAGTTTGGCTAACACAAACATATAAAGTGTCAATTTGGAGTGCAACAAGAGAAATAAAATGGGAAAAACTCCCCCACACTTAATCAACACATTGTCCTCAATGAAAACAACGCAAACTAGAGAAAGCATGAAAGTAACAAGGCAAGAAGAGATATAGGGAGCGTTATTGAAATGTAAAACTACGAAAGAAAGTAAAAATACATCTATCTTCCTACTAAACTTAAATTCCATTAAGCTAAACCTAATCCTACTGATTAAGTTTCCCCCCCACACTTAGTCAACATACTCATGCACAACAATATCATTCCAATTCCAATCAATATACGCAAATATATTGTAAGTGAAAGAAGAGAAACAACTTGGTGCTTAAGGCGGGTCTTTTAACTCCTGATGGACGTTTGGCTTGTATCTAAGCTTCAACGAGGCAGCTTGACTTCCTTCTAGCTCCATGCCAACATCCACACTCTGTGGTTCACCTAAAGCATCAGTAACAAAATTCTCTCCAAGGAATCATTAGTCAAAGGATTCATGGATCGTTCAAAGTCAACACATGCATCTTTAATAACCATATCAAGCATATTAACTCCTAGAAGTGAATAGTCCTCATGAGGGTGCTTCATAGCTTAATACATATTGAAGCTTACCTGTTGGTTGCCTACATCTATGGTGATCTTACCTTCATTCATGCTGATCATGGTACTCGTTGTTTGCAAGAAGAATCGCCCGAGAATTAAGGAAGTATCTTGCACAACTTCAGAAGACATATTAAGTACATAAAAATCAACAAAAAATACCAAACCTTTTACCTGGACCAGGATGTCCTCAATGATGCCCACTTGATGCCCACTTGATGCCTAAATGATCTATCAGCCAATTGTAAGACAACAGATGTGGGTTTTAAACTCTTTACTCCTAAGGATTGACAGACAGATTTTGGCATCACATTAATAGTGGCCCCTAGATCTAACAAAGCTCTTCCTATAGTTACCTTCCCTATAGTGAATGGAATGGTGAAAGATACGGGGTCCTGACATTTCATAGGTATTTGAGGTTTAAAAGTGCGGGAACATTCGAACTCACTTGGACTCTCTTATTAGGCCTAAACTTTCTCTTGTTCGTGCACAAGTCTTTAAGGTATTTAGCATAGGCCGGAACTCTTTACAATAAGTCAAGTAAGGAAACATTTACCTCTACTTTTCCAAACAAGTCAATGATCTCCTTTTCATGCTTAATCTCAGTCATATATTTGCTCATTAAATATGAATTTAGGAAAGGAAGGTCTTGAAGATTTACGTCCTTACCTTCCTTTGGCTTCATGCTCGCTTGATTTCTCATGCTTCGCCTTGTCTTTGAAACTTCCTGGAGTAGCTTCCTTGTCCTTGGATGCAGAATTCCTCTCATTCAATAAAGTCTCTTCCTTGACACTCTCGAATTTCTTGGTTCTTTTCTTAGGTTGAGGTGCTTCTTCACTCTCAATGTCCTCATCACATGCTTCCTTTTTTGGAATATCAATCCTCACTTGTTTCCCGCTTCGAAGAGCAATTACATTGAGGCTCTTTGGATTCATTACAGTGTTGGAAGGATTGTCCCACTGCTTCTTGCTTGATTCTCACTCATGTTGTTAGACAACTGAGTGACGTATGCGTTGATATTTGCTACTTTGGTCTCCCATTTTTCCATTCTTTTCTCCAAAGCTGTTAGACCTTGTTTTTATTTGCTTAAATTGTTTAATTGATTATTTATGTTTTAATTGCTTAATTGGTTCTTTATGCTTGATTGATGGCTTAATATTTTTTTTATAGAATTGGTCTTTAATTAGAATTTGAGAAAAGGAATAGAAATTGAATTTGAATTGAGGTAGTAGGTG
>JANKYE010000005.1:21204435-21237495 GCA_032467995.1 Erythroxylum dillonii | reverse complement strand
TATCATCTCACTTTTGCATCGTCTACTTTTCTTCCGTCTACTTTCTATCGTCTACTTTTCTTCCGTCTACTTTCTATTGTCTACTTTTCTTCCATCTACGTCTACTTTTCTTCCGCCTACTTTTCTTCCGTCTACTTTCTATCATCTACTTTTCTTCCGTCTACTTTTCTTCCGTCTACCGTTGGAAAGCTAAAAGAAAGATATACAACTTTACAGAAGGAATCTTTACCAAATTTCATTTTTATCAAGCCCAAATTTGTCCCTAAAGTCCGAAGGCGAAATTCCCCTTCATGCAACAACGTACTACACCAATTCTTAACTTCGTGACAACTTTTGAGATTTTTAGAAACAGAATTGGAATTCGATGTCTTCATACGAAATGTAGCCATATATCTCTAGTTTAATCCAAATCAAGAATCATCTTATTTGGATGACTAGAGAAAACGTTGTGGCTAAAAAACTGAAGCATACTCAGTCAATATTTTCCAAATCACTACCAATCTGGTTTCTACATCTTTCCTTATCACAACTCATACCAAGATCACTCTTTGTATTCCTTCTGCTCCTCATTTTCAATAAAAATCACATTTAATATCAATTGTACCCGGTAATTGGCAATGAATGCATGTACCACTTTTTATACGAAAACATCGCATATTTATATGCATATATGCTAACATGATACATGAGTAAGAAAATGCTTTGTCTTAATTTTCTTTGAGCTCACATGTACTGAAGTTTCGGGTTTAACCCTTAATATGGGGGTGGGATGTTATAACAACGTTCCTCCATCTAATGCATTTATGCACATCTCAAAATTTTATATAAGGCCAACATCTTTGGGCAAAATAACCAAATATAAAACCAGAGACATCCCACAACATTCGAGCATAACAATTCAAAATACTGACTTGAAAGGTCACTTTGGTGACTACATCCTCATCGGCACTAAAAAATTCCACAAACAAGCATAACAATTCAAAATACTAACTTGAAAGGTTACTTTGATGACTACATCCTCATCAACACTCAAATATTTCACAAACACAAGGGATACATTTTTATGTTATCCTCACTTCTTTTAGGCATATGGAATGTGATAATGTAACATTAATAAATGCTAAACCTGAATCTATAGTCTCATTGTCACACACTTCTACTGAAGACATTTTTTGAAAACTTCATTTGATACTTTTGTAGCGAAAAAATCTCAATAGAGTGACTATCGTGTGTTATCGAATACTAAACCGACCACTCGAGACACGAGAGCCTCATGTATCTCCCTTATGGCAAGTTCGTTGCAGAAAATTCACTCAAAAATGGCTTCAAAATGTCTTAATTCCTTTTCCGAGTGACTATCATGGGATCTCGAACACTAAACATGAGACCCGAGACGCGAAAACTTGAAGTATCTCTCTCATGTGATATCCGAAGCATAAAAATTCACTCGAAATCAGCTTCATAATGTCTTAATTCCTTTTATAGAGTTAAAGTTTAATTTATTACTAATGTAATAATACAAAAAAATGGAAAATTTTACTTTATAGAATTTTCGGACTCGGAAACTGACACAAAACATCCCGGGACACCTTACGAGAAATCTAAAATTTTTGGTTTTTTTGAATTTTATTATAGCAAGTTGATGTCACTAGCCGCGTCATTCGCTGATGTCACTATGACATGAGCATGTGTGTTGTTGAACTTTAATGGGCCAGCCGATGCTGTTGTGTGTCATTCACAAGCTAAACACGTGTGCATGATGTCCATTGCCACGTGTCTAGCGCGTGTTCATCGCTAGCGCTGGTCACTGTTCACAGTTGGGCATGTGTACCACACGCGCTCGACAGTAAGGCGCTCCCTCGCTAAAAAAATGCGATTTCTGACAAATTTTGGTTCTATTTTTCGCACTCCCGGACTCATTTTCATCTCATTTCTCAAGGCTAAATACATGTATACTAATTTCTTGCATTAAAAAGCACGAAAAAATTGAGAAACAGAAGTTTATTCTCAAAAAATATTATGGACGAAAAACTGAAATATTTTCATTTTTAACCACCTAATCACATCACTGCTCTGATACCCATGCGTAATACGTAATGAGACCTTAGTTACGTATCCCAGATCAAACGTGAGAGGACAATAAACAAAGAACTGTGAACAATACCTAATTTCGGTTCTATAACTTCAAACGAGCTTTTCGAAGCCGAAACGAGAACTGCTCATTGGAACACAATCAATGTCTTTCTACAATTTTTTTTTAGAACGTAAGCTCTTTTAACATGTCAGAGAATCTTTATATTTACAAATGATATGAGCAACTGCAGGAGACTTTAATATTTATATATAACATCTATATTCAGCTTTCCCATCACAGGTTTAATATGAGTTCGGTTCACACTAATTGAGATCTATTTCCATCTCGAACTTCCATTTATTGATTTAAATTATTTATTGGGTCACTTTATTATCTTTATTCGGATCAAATTACGTAACTTAACTGATAAATTATTAAAGAACAGAAAAATGCAATTAAATGTTATCCAATCTTATTAAAAAAAGTCAGAATTTCGGAAAGTACTTACCAGCACCTGATAAATCTGTTGTAATAAGACTGTCTACGTATAAATAAAGTGCCACGTTTCTTCTGTGTTAACGTTTTTAACAGAGAGACTCAATAAAAAGTGATAGTTGTCTAAAATATCTATTTTATTATTTCTTTAGAATTTTAAATCAAAGAGCTTGTAGAGTAAATGAATTCAGCTAGTGAGTCTCGTTTACCTTGAAGTTTTCGATAGGAAAGTTTTGGGTTGATCAATCCTTCGTTCTTAATAAAGATTACATAAAAAGAAGTTAAATCGTGAACTCTTTATAAGGAAAGATTCGATTGATTACAACATAATGGCCCCAGAAAAGCCCACCCAAAATCGAGAATTTGGTCAAGCACAAGAGCAGCCAATAATCCCATTATCATAGTCACTCTCCATTTCTCTTTCCTTCTCGCTGTCAAGTCGTTAGTCAAGATTCAATAAACACAGAAAGACCACCAACATTCTTAGAGAAAAAATAAATAAAAAAGCATTTCCCAAACTATGGCAACAGGCCGTGCAATCGTCGGACCCATGTTTGTTGTCCTGCTTATGACGGCGAGCTCAGTGGACGCTGGAAACAACAATGGCGTCTACTCGCCCTGCTTAGACACAACGGTGCAGTACAAGGACGGCTTCACTTTTGGCATTGCATTCGCTTCAAGGACAGCCTTCTTCTACAACGGAAATAGCAGCATTCTGTTGTCGCCTTGCGATAGTAGGCTCTCTCTCTCAACCCAGAGCTCTCAGGTCTCCGTCTTCAGACCTAAGGTCGATGAGATCTCTCTCCTCACCGTCAACACTTCCTCTTTCTCTCCGGTTAGTCCACTTTCAATCGTCTTTTGCTGGTCTTCCAAGTTTGCAACTTTTATGATTCTTGTTTGTTTGTTTAATTTGTGGAGAATTGGGTCTGACTTGGTTTGGACTGTTAGTAATTTGGTTTTACTTTTTGCCCGTGAATTCTAATTGCGAGTAAGCTTTTAGCTTTTTTGGGTGTTTGGTAAATGAAAATTTTTCCTGTATAAGGAGTGCTTTTTGATTACTTGTTCTTGGATCAGACTGTCACTGGATTTGCTGAAAATTTTATGGGGACGGGTGTGTAATGTGGCACTGTTTGTGCAGTTCTTTTTCATCTTAGTTTTTGTGGTTATTTGATTGATTAGTTAAATGTTTTGATGTATTTTAGAGCTTTTTCATTATTTTATTCATTGTTTGGCTCCTGTCAATTGTTTGAAATTGGTCTTCCTGTAGTTTGAGTTGATATTAATGCAACGATAAGAAAGTAGTGGAATGATCGTGAAATACCTGCTGTGCGGTCAACACCTGTTAATATGGTGTGGAACTTGATATGAAGCTTGATTTAGCAATTCAAATTGTCGTTTTAACGTTGTTTTCTTTGATTTTGTTTATTCCTTGTTTGAATTGACATTTTGCATGGGAAAGTATCTAGACAGCTTATCCTTGATTTCAAATTTGAACATGTTGAAATTACATAGCTGAATGAGAGTTAGATATATTGTTTCTGCCCTTGATTTAGTTACTTTCTTTATTGAGCATGTTGCACATACATTTGCATATCAGAATATCGTTTGGATTTATTTTTCATTTCATGTTTCTTTTATTTTGGGGCCATTGGGTGGTGTATCAGTTTTTGTTATGACACCTAGGACTAAAGGCAACAGGTGAAAATGTGCAAGATCTGGATAAGTGACAATCAGATAGAGGGAAGAACAAAATCAATATATTTGGAAGAAAATGGGGGAAGCATGTATGAAATGCAAGATACGAGAGCTAGTTAAGATGGTTTGGGCTATTCAACTTTGAGGATTGGACAGAATTATGGAACTATTGTACGGAGGTAGAAAGTAATGGAAAGGAAACTGTTAGGAAATAATATTAGGAAGAGTAATATCTATATTAGGGAGAGTATGATCACCTTCTTTAGTGTATGATTTCCTATTTTTTTACTAAGGTTTTCTTTCCCTATATAATGACTTCTATATAAATGATACAAGGGTCTTGAATATTCATCAAGCCCTCTGTTTTTCCCACTGTTCTTCACATGGTATCAGAGCCACACTTCCAAACCTTAAAACTTGTTTACCGTAAACCCTAACACCTTCCATTCTATCCAAAACACTTACCTCCACTTACCAAAACCAAAAGCCAAATACACAAAAGCAACTAGGGGGTGCCAACAATCACCAAAGTACCGGCGGTGTTGTTGGAAAACCACCCACACGTCGGCGTGTGGGCATCACGGGCAATCGTCCGGTGACCACCGGCGACGACAGTTAGATGGGTTAGCTCGCCACTATGTCCTGAATTGAGTTCTAGCCTTACTTTATGTCGAAACTGACTAGAACATGAGTATTTGTTGATAACAATAAAGTTTTATGTACTTTGAAACATTGTCAGCAGGGTTTTAGTGTTCGTTTAGCCAAGAAATCTGTTTAGCATATCTGGGAGATGTCAGATTTCAGTAGCAAATCATCCACAAGTGTTCCAACAATGGGTTCCTCAACTTTGCGAATCACCAAGCAATGTTTGAACAGTAATAACTATCCTTTTGGTCTAAGAATGTAGAATTGTTCTTTCAAGGTCAGAGAAAATTGTCCCATCTTACATTTGATCCCCCAACTGATCAGAAAATACTAGAAAATTGGCAAGGTGATGATGCACAATTACTACATAGTCTTTTCGATTCTATGGAACCTGAAATTTCAATCCTATTCTCTCATGTTAGCACTTGTAAGCAAGCTTGGGACTATGCTAAGCTTCTTTACTCTAGTAATATGCTTCACATGTATGATATTTCTTTTGAGTTATTTTAGTCCAAACAAGAAGGAAGTTTGATTGAATACTTTGGGAAAGTGAAATGTGCTTTTGAAGAGTTGAATTCTCTACTACCAATCACATCTGAGAGATGCACATTCAAAGAGAGCACTTGGTAACTATGACGTTTTTGGCTGGATTGAAACTTGAGTTTGAGCCTGTGCGAGCACAAATCTTAGGAGGAGCACACTTTCCATCCTTGGTTGAAGTATATTCTAGACTCTCTCGCTCTATGACTAAGGCGACTTCACCAAAGAATAACTCTGAAAGGTTAGCTCTTGGGACACAATCTGATTCACAAGTCAGAGGAAGCCATGGGGGAAGTTGAGGAGGACGTGGTGGTCGTGGCAGTCGAGGAGGACATGGTAGCGGCTCACGACTCCATTGCACACATTGTGATAGAGGTGGACATGATGAAAAGTCTTGTTGGGATAAATATCCCCATTTGCGAGCTGCTTATATTGCATCTCTTGAAGAACATTCTTCGGCTACAACTTCACAACCGTCTGTTACTTTATCTCAGGATGAGTATACTAAGTTTTTGCAGTATCAATCAGCTCAGCAAACACCTTCTTCTTCTATGGCATTTATGGCTCATCCAGGTAACCCAACCGCTTGTTATTCAGCTATCCCTAGAAAACAGTCATGGGTAATAGATTTTGGTGCCACTGACCATATTTCAGGTAAAATAACCAACTTTAACCATATCGTTCCTATACCTGTCTCTCATAATGATAAACTTACTATTGCTAATGGATCTACTACCCCCATTAGAGGTTTTGGACCCTCCCATCCCTGATCTTCTCTCACATTACCCTTTATATTATTTGTTCCAAACTTTCCTTTCACTCTTGTGTCTGTGAGCAAATTGACTGAACAACTAAATTGTTCTGTATGTTTCTACCCAGATAATGTCATTATCCAGGATTTGAAGACCAAGATAATGATTGGAGAAGGTCATGAATCGAATGGAATGTACTATTTTGACAAGTTGCAATCATCCGTCGCCTGCCCAGTGTCAATCTCTCCTATTGATATTCATAGTCAATTGGGTCATCCATCTTTGGAAAATCTCAAGAAATTAGTGCCAGGGTTAGATTATGTTTCCAGTTTAAATTGTGAGTCGTGTCAGTTAGGAAAACATCATCGTAGTTTGTTTTTTCCTCGAGTCAATAAAAGAGTTGAAAAATCCTTCACGTTAATCCATACAGAAATTTGCACCTGAGTCGTGTCAAGTCTAAGTTGAGATTTCAGTATTTTGTAATTTTTGTTGATGATTTATCTTGAATAACTTGGTTGACAAGGGAGCAAGCCACATCTTCATTTCTCAAGAACTCGTTAGTCGTTTGGGATTAAAGGTAACAATGACAAGGAATTTGGGAATTCATTTGGGAGACGACCATAAGGTTTCCACAAATGAAAGGTGTGTAGCAATTCCCATTCGGATGGGGGACTTGGAGTTGAAGATTGATGCATATGTGTTAGAGTTAGGAGGCATGGATATCATTTTGGGAGTGGCTTGGTTGCAAACTTTGGGGAAGGCGATTGTTGATTGGAAAGAAAGGACTATGCAGTTTCAATATGAGGGAAGAGGTGTTACATTATAAGGCAATACTGACTTCAAGTCAGCCCAGCTGAGAGGAAGTCAGCATTTGGAAGGGCCAGCATCCTTACACAGTCTACTAGAAAGTTTATCGGGTGAGTTTCATGAAGCAAAAGTTGTTGTAGCATCAGCAATTCAACCACCCAAGTTGAACACATCAGAGCAAGGGGAGCTAAAATGGGTGCTGAATTAGTTCACAGAAGTCTTTCAAGAGTTGATGGGACTACCTCCAAAGAGGAGACATTCTCATGCCATTGTCTTGCAGCAAGGACAAGGTCCCATTAGTGTCAGACCCTACCGTTACCCTCATCACCATAAAGATGAGATTGAGAAACAAGTCCAACAGATGTTGCAAGTGGGAATTGTTTGACAAAGTTCAAGTGCTTACTCTAGTCCAGTCATTTTAGTGAGGAAGAAGGATCTGACTTGGAGAATGTGCATCAATTATAGAACATTAAATAGGGTTACAATACCATATAAGTACCCTATTCCCGTGGTGGATGAACTGCACAATGCTCATGTTTTTTCTAAGATAGACCTCAAGTTCGGTTATCACCAAATTAGGGTGGTGGACGAAGACATACACAAGACAGCTTTCCGGACACACAACGACCATTACGAGTTCCTAGTAATGCCGTTTGGTTTAACCAATGCGTCGGCAACCTTTCAGGCTACAATGAATGATATTTTCCGATCTTTTCTTAGAAAGTTTATGTTGGTTTTTTTTCGATGGTATTCTGGTCTATAGTGCAGATTGGAATTCTCATCTTTCTCATTTGTCCAGCGTTTTGGAGGTTTTGCCAAATAACAAATTTGTGGCTATCCAATAGAAGTGCAGCTTTGGAAGACATACAGTGGAGTATTTGGGGCATATTGTTTCAGGGGAAGGAATAGCAGTGGATTCGGCTAAGATCAGTAGTGTGTTGACATGGCCTATTCCTAGGAATGTTAAAGGAGTTAGAGGATTCCTAGGCTTAACCGGGTACTATCGCAAGTTCATTATGAATTATGGGAAGATAGCCAAATCACTTACCGAATTGACTAAGAAGGAAGGGTTCCATTGGAATTCTGCTACTCTAGAGTCCTTTGAGGCTCTTAAAAAAAGCTTTGACAACATCCCCGGCCCTAGCTCTTCCTAATTTCTCCTAACCTTTTGAGATTGAATTCGATGCCTCAGGAAATGGTGTGGAAGCAGTCCTGATGCAAAACCGCAAACCCATAGCTTATTTCAGCAAAGCTTTTTCAGCAGGGAACCTTTCTAAGTCAGCCTATGAGAAAGAATTGATGGCATTAGTGTTGGCGGTGAACCATTGGCGCCATTACTTGCTTGGGTGTCCTTTTGTAGTTTATTCCGATCAGAAAAGTCTACGCCATTTGTTGCAACAAAGAATTACCACAACAGACTAGCAGTGTTGGATATCAAAACTTTTGGGGTATCACTTTGAAATCATGTATAAACCGGGACCAGAAAACAAGGCGGCTGATGCCTTGTCACGGGTTTACAAAGAAGGGGAATTTCAGACCATGGTATCCTTTCCAATGTGGGCAGAAGGTAAGCAAATATAGCAGGAGGTACAACACGAGCCGACATTATGTAAAATCATCCAAGAATTGCAGGTGAAGCCAAATCCCAAATCTAGTTTCTCTTGGCATCAGGGCGTTCTTTTGCACAAAGGAAGGCTGGTTATTTCAGCTACATCTTCATTGATTCCCACCCTCCTAACAGAATATCATTCTTCACCTATTGGGAGCCATTCAGGGTTTTTGCGTACTTACCGAAGGATTGCTAGTAATCCCTATTGGATCAGAATGAAGAGGACTATCCAAGACTTTGTCAAGTCTTGTGACACATGCCAAAGGCAAAAATATGCTGCAACATCACCTGGGGGTTTGCTAGAACCTCTACCTATTCCTAATCAGATTTGGGAAGATATTTTGATGGATTTCATCATAGGACTTCCACGGTCTAAAGGATTTGAGGCAGTGCTAGTTGTGGTGGATAGGCTCTCGAAATATGGCCATTTCATTCTCTTAAAGCATCCATTTACTGAGGTTCTCAATAGTGTAGCTGAAGTGTTTGCTATAGAAGTAGTGCGCCTACATGGAGTCCCTTTGTCAATCGTAAGTGAGCGTGATCCTTTGTTTGTAAGTTATTTTTGGAGAGAATTATTTCGCCTACAAGGCACCATGCTTAAAATGAGTTCATCTTATCATTCGGAAACAGATGGACAAACTGAGGTTCTCAATAGGTGTTTAGAAACCTCCTTGAGATGTTTTGATTCTAAACAACCTAAGCATTGGTCCTATTGGATTTCATGGGTTGAATTGTGGTATAACACTACTTTCCATATCTCCACGAGTTCAACACCATTTGAAGTGGTGTACGGGAGGAAGCTACCTACACTTGTGCGGTATTTGCAAGGGGAGACAAGAGTTGAGGCAGTGGCTAGAAACTTATTGGATAGAGATGAAGCCTTAAACCAGCTGAAGTACAATCTGCATAGAGCTCAGGAGCAAATGAAGAAGTATGCTGACAAAAACGCGCTCCTCAATCCTTTCAAGTTGGGGAGTGGGTTTTCCTCAAGCTACGCCCTCATAGACAGCTCATCATGGTCAGACGCATCAACCAAAAGTTAGCAGCAAGTTAATTTGGTCCTTTTCAAATTCTGGACAAATTGGGAGCAATGGCCTATAAACTCAAACTACCTCCTAACTCTAGAGCTCATCTGATCTTCCGTGTTTCACATCTAAAGAAGGTAGTGGGCAATTATTCAGTGGAGGCTGCGTTATTGGAAGGTATGGAAGTAGAATTGGAAGATATGGTGGAACCTAAATGTGTGCTGGCCGGCAGAACAGTTACAGCATTTGGGGACTCAACACAACAATGGTTGGTCAATTGGAAGGGCCAGACAATGGAACAAGCAACATGGGAGGATGAATATGTGATTTGGAGCCAATTTCCTCACTTTAGCCTTGAGGACAAGGCTGCTTTTTCAGGAGGGAGCAATGATAGAACTTATGGGGGAGAGGGTGATTTAGCAAATGAGAGGGAGAATAGGAAAGGGAATAAACTGATAGTGTGGAAGGTGTTTTCCAGAAGAAAGAACAGTGGGCCAGGAGGGAAGTTAGTTATCAGCTAAGGTGGCAAAGTAGTTAGGCATAACAGAATGTACCTGGGGAGGGGATTTATGTAAGGGGAGAGAGAGAGAAGAGAGGAGAGGAGAGCAAGTGAAACAAGTTTGTGGCAGAAGGATATTCATACCTTCTGAGGAGCGATTCTGCTCTGGTTTGGAGAGAAACTCTATACTTCTGTACTGTAATGAGCTATAGACATTACGGTTATATTGAAATAATACATTAATCTCTAGTATTCTAAGACTAGAATTCTAACAGTTTATTTTCTTTGAAGTCTGATGAGTGAAATGGACTTGTATCACCAAGAACCATGGCTTCTCAAACAGTCAGACGTTCACAGAACCACAATATCATTAGAGCTTTGTAGTATATCAGAAACATTAAGGACTGTCACTCTTCTACAAGCTGGAGTTTAAGACCTAAGCTAAGAGACTATCTTTTTCATAATGTATACATGGCTAAGATCTCACTGTCTATTTGCTTAGGTTCTGTAGGTCATGAGCAGCAGTTAAATTTAGTTTCCTATTCCTTGTTAATGGCCTAGGTTCTAACAGAGGACATTCTTCATGGGGGATTTTATCTTCAAACAAGTTACTATTAGTATTAAGAAAGAAGACTATTCCTTGAGTTATGATTTGCAAGATTGTAATAATGATTGCTTTTGTAGTTTTTTCTTTCCATTTCCTTGGTTGACATGGACTCCCTTTGTCAACTGGATATTAAAATGGGTTTTTGGTTGGTAAGGTTACTCATATGATATTTCTCATTTTAGAGCTTGGATCAAGATATTAGGTTTAACATAATTCTGATGTAATTGGGGACTTCTCTGTTTTAATTACGTTAAATGAAGATGTAATATGTTGATTATCCTAAACCTTCTGCATTATCAGATATTATCGTTCTAGCTCTACATGAAGACTTGCCTATTTGATTCAATTTTTACCTCTGTACTTGATGGCCATGATCAAGATGTACTGACCTTGTGCTTTCTAGGATAATTATGGTGGATATATGGTAGCCTTCGCTGGTCGAAAATATGCTGCGAGGTCTAGTCCTGCATTTGTTGCAAACAGTACATATACTGTAACCAGCTTTACACTGGTAAAAGAATATTCTGGTATAATGTGAATACCTACCTAACTTCAGGAGATCTGTTAAACCATTTAAATTCTTTTAATGCAGGTGCTTGAGTTTAAGAAGGGCAGGCTACAAAATTTATATTGGAAAAGGGATGGGTGCGCTAAATGCTCAGGAAGTTCCTCTAGCTTTGTGTGCCTTAACAACCAGGATTGTGCAATCAGAACATCCATCTGTAAAAACCATGGAGGTTCTGTGGATTGCAGCCTCGGAATACAATTGGCATTTTCTGGCACAGATAAGCACCTTTCAGTTTTCAACTCATGGTATGAAGTTGAGAACCTTAGACAGTACTCTCTTTATAACCTTTATGCAAATCTCAGAGACTCGTTGACAAGCCAGTATAACAAAATCTTTTAATTGTCGCCAACACGGGTTTGTAGAGTTCCTCCTTGTGCGTCATATCTTTCCATTGCTGGTATACCTATGGAGTGTAAATCTATATTTTTTGAACATTCGGTAACTATATGATATAAAATTGTGGTTTCCGCCTGATCCTTTTGAAACTATGACTTTGTGCAGTTGCCAAGTTCATGGGGTCTGTCAGTCTGTCATCTTCTTGTCAGCCTCCAAAAGCTTGAGCCTTATGGCATATAGGATAGGTATTGGCTTAGGAAGAGGGTTTATCGTAAAGTACAGCAGCTGCCCGTTTTCGCTTTATGTATTGACATTAACATGATGGTTAAATTGTATCGAGTATCCGAAGCATTTGCATATAAAATTTAACAATGGGAAACGAGGTCTATCGAAACATGAGCTAAGAGCTGGTTTTCAAATGGAATGCTCCTCAATTCATTAGCTTCGATAGTTATACCTATTACTCATATGAAAATTTAATAAATTAAATTATATTTGAGTTGACTGAGTTTTAAGTTGAATTCAAATTTTTTAAATAATTGGGAGAATTATTTTGAGCTCTTTGTTATAAGATAATAACATGTTAATTTTAGATTTTAAAAACATTAATATCAAATCAATGTTATCATATATATTATTTATTTTATATTTGACTTTTTTTTCATATTAGGTATATTTTTACTTATTTCAACGGATCACTAGAAATGAACCAATTAATAAGATTATGTAGAACTGCTAACGTAATTTATTTTGTTGCATAAATTAATAATGATGAATGTTGAACAACTTCTGGTTTACACTGATGCTTGTAACTTTAATCAAGAAATAAAAAGAAGAATTCCTTTCAAGCTTCACTTTACATCTAAGCTTTAAGGGAGAGGGTGGGGTGGGGGTAGCATGAACCAATAGTATATACCAGGGCTTTTGTTATTGTTAAAATTATTTTGTGATGGTTCCTCCTATATAACGTTAACCAAAAATTTGTGAAGAATTTAATTTCTCTTCCCTCGTGGCAAGAAAGATAATTCTGGATTTAGTAGTAGAAAACAATCCTGTTTATTTTTCCTTCAAAATTCTTCTTGAAAGAAATACAAAAATGAAATTTATTGGTTTATGTATGATTTTTGTGCTGATAAGAGTGAAAGAAATACCGGAATCAAATGCAACCATTTTGCTTGTCTTTTCCAAAAAGAAAACCAGAGAGAGGTAGCATATGTGTGTGTGTTTGTGAGAGAGAGAGATGATGAATTTTAACCTTTAAGAAGCCACACGATAATAGAGGTAAAAAAAAATTTACAAAACTGAGTTACTCCATTGACACTTGTAGGCATGGCAAATTAGTCCGGGCCTAAAACCAATTCAACCCGGTTTAAAATTCATTCTAAAGCTTGATTCTTATCTTGTCATTTCTCTTGAACCATTTATGAAATTCAGTCATCTCATCCACTTTAGCCGTATAAGTGCCCACCCTTTAATGGTATTTATAGAACTTATTGAGATAACTCTACAAACTTTTATAGAGAGGGTTAAGCAAGAAGTGCTAGTTCTCTTAAAGCCTAAGTCTATTTATAATAGATTTGAATATTTTTAGTAATTTAATTGAAATAAAATTTTAATTCCAATTAGACTTTAATTAGAATTACAGTTAATTTTAATTAAATAACAATTTAAATAAGATTCAACATCTCATATTGATCCTTACTATTAAATATCTTATATTTCATAAAGTTTCTCAAACTTTACAATCTAGTCAAACTTGATTAAAACACATTTTCCCTCTTTAACCCTTTTTTTGTGTGTAACTTATTAAGTTCTTAAATGTATTGGCAATGGATGTAAATTATAACCTTAAATCATATTCAAAAATACATAAATTAAACTCCTTTAGTTTATTATTAGTTCTCTAATTAAATAATTTATTTCCATATATCATGATAAGTAATGTATCATAACCATATAAATATTGAGGAATGTCATGGTAGTTTTCACTAATCTTTTAATGCTTGATTTTTTGTATAATTTAATCCTTTAATTGTACAATATTTTGGTTGGACATAGGGTATGGAAATAATGTTTACTCTATTTGAGCCTAATCATATTAGTTCTTTACCAATAGTAATTGATTCAATTAATAAAATTTAAAAACTATTTTTAAAATTTCATTATACCTTTACCAAGAATTTCTCAAATCAATTCTAATTGAAAACAAAGGAGTATTTTTCCCTAATCACTTTAGACTTATAAATCTTATATTGATCATTTAATTATCTTCATATAGTTTATGTTATATCCAATGACTACCGACTAAGTTATCTTGATTAGAATAAATTATAAAGTAGTATCAAAACATAGTAATCTTTATATGAGATACTTTAGTGATCTTAACTCAAATGATCATTTATATAATCATCACAATGAGAATTTCCATAGATATAAAGTTAATGTTCCAAATGGAAATCTCATATGGGTCATATTAAATGAACTTGTTTTTTAACAATCACTTACGTGCTTGTTTAACTATCTCTATGTTATAATCTATAAGACTAGCTACTTCTTTTATAAAGAAAAACATAATATACGCTAGTTTTTTTATGTTATATTAACATCCAATCTTAATATAAGAATGATTAGAAACAATTTATAGATTACACATAAATGCAATGCGAACCTTATAAATATGATCTCGTCATAATATCATTTCTATTGCACTTAAATAATTATGTCACTAACCTATAAATAACTGATTAGTTATAGAGTATAAACCAACAAAAACAAATTCAAATATTAGGATTTTCCATTTTCATCAACATCTTCTATGAATTAATTATGCTTATTTCATGTCCAGAAACTTGCAGCCGGCATTGATTGACCAAATCAACCAATCTAATGACATTTGAATTAGCAGTCACATTGTACATTCTCATCTTAGCATTTCCAATAGTAGGGATATAGTCAAGACACAAAATTTAAGTGAACTAAAAGCTCATAGTTAGAAAAAGACTAGATTACCATTTGGTGAGAAGAAATGTTAAGAAAAGATGCTAATTTGTTATGGGTCTTGACTAATTAGCAAGGGAAACTCGACCAAGCGGTTGTGACAGCAAGTTTTGGTCTTCCATTTTTAAGCCAGACCACAAAGATAAGAAGAAAAAATGATTGCCTGATTGTGTTACTACTTTTAAGTCTTGAATTTTGAAATGGAAACACAAAGAGTAGATGGCAAACGGGAACCAAAACAAATGACAACAGCAAATTTTGTGAAACTACCGTAGACCCAAAAAATTTTATCTTAATTAAAAAGTGTCTTATTAGGCAGTGATACAAGCTATGTCATCAGTTCAGCGCAAAATTGAATGCAAAGAGATCAATAATTCATTCCATCCAATTATTTATACAATAATTCCTCCAATTCAAAGATTTGTTTATTTATCGTGCATATACATCACCAGAAGTAAAATTGGGGGAAAAAAAAAACCAAACATGGGCATGAGTTCAGATCTCCTGTCCAATATTATGGTGTCTTATTGTGTCCAATAAATCTCAATCATTCATTTATGTAGGACCCGCATGAGACCCACGTGGGGCTCGCAAAATAAATGGTCGAGATTTCATAAGACAGAATAAAACTGGACAGAGGATCTGGACTCCATGAGCATCCCAGTTAAGTCAAACATGAGTAATGTAGCATGAAACATAAACAAAGATATTAATAATGTAGCAGACGTACAATCAAAATCCAGCAATAGCTTGAGTATGTGTTTGGTCACGCTTTAGTAAAATTGTGTCCGTGTGGTGTCTCCAGGAGTTCCACCTCCAAAGACTCCAGCGAACCCCGAGTTACCCCGAGCAGAATTGCCTCCGTAGTTGTTACGAGGAATTGGCACGATCCCCGTAGCACTTACGCCAACATAATTTCCAACAGGCAGGCCAGGATCGAAATTGCTCTCTCTCAGATAATCATGGTGATGATGAGCTAGTCCAGGGCCAACAACATTGTTGCTGCTTCCAATATTAATTCCATGGAGGAAATTCATCTCAAATCCGCCATTGCTATTTGAGCTACTCCCAATGTTGTATCCCATATTTTCAGTCTTACCGCCACCACAACCACCAAAAAAGGGATTTTCATAGCTGCTATTAACCCAGTATTGATCGCACAGCAGAGGATCTGTGGATCCAGGGGCATCTGCACCGTCATTGGGACCTTGTTGATGATGATGAAGCTTGCCTGGAAGTGGAGTAACTTGTTGAAAAAATTCGACCCTTCTTCTGATTTCCTTCATCTTCTCTTGCACCAACCAGAGCAAACCATGCAATTCGTTCAAACCAAAACCATCGAACCCTTTGCCCTGTTGAATTTGATGCATAAGGTAGGCCATTTCCATCTCTTTGTTCTTTCTCTGATGTTTCCTGCATTGGTCCTGCACTTTTCCTACCCTTTCCCTGAGGTAAGTTTCTTGGTTCATCATTTTCTTGCAACGATCTATGTCCGGCATGCCCTGAAACTTCAGCATCAACTGTTTCAACTCCGCACGCGACGGCCAGATGGTGGGTTCGGGGTCATCCGGACCGTAAATAACGACGAAGGCCTGAACACCACATAATATGGTAAGCTCGCTAACTTTTTTCAATAGACCAGCCCTCCTTTTCTTGAGACTGGCTCTTCGTGCTGCATCATTCCCTATCCAAACAAGCTTAACCTTCTTTCTGGTCATGGATGGTGTAATAACCGATCAAACTCCCGGTGCTATGAAAAGAATTTAGGGAGAGACTTCTAGATAGGAGAGTGTATCACATCAACGTACATGAGGTGCTCCTATCAATTTAAATAATATTATTTGATTTAAATTAGTAAATATTGTTGCTATTCAATAAAAAGTGAACCCAGTTCTAATTATCATTTTTTTATTTATAGCAAGAAAAAAAAGACAAAGTAGATTATAGCAACTAATTTAAAACGTATACTTGGAAACGCGGCAGGTGGTATACTATTAATTGGCGTTCTTTTCCGGACAGATTAATGAATTCAATTGTAATAATGATTACCATTAATGTTTTGTTGCAAGTTAATTATAATTTTCCTTCTAATTAAGATAAGAAAATCCACAACTTTGTCATGCTATGAATTCTGATGTGTACAAAACGTAAAGGCACGTTTTAGAGCAATAGGTGCTCAAAGTGTCATTGTATACTGTTCTATAAATTTGTGAAATTCATCAACTATTATGTTCTCGGTTGTCTTTTCAAGGAAAAATTAATACTTCTTATTTAAAATAAATGTCGTTTTTAGAGAAATTTTAATTATTCAAAATAAATGTCATTCGTGATTTTTTATACATGTTTATAATTTTATTTCAAATTTACTCTTTCATTTTTTTTCACATCTTCATTATACAGATTACACAGGTTATATTTTCAAGGCACTTCAACATGTAATTAATAAGGGTATATTAAACATTTCATTAACTTTCTTAATAAGTGTGTATCCCTCTAAAACGACTTTTATTTTAGATAAGAAGGAGTACAAAGAACAATCATCCAATTTAATTCGATAAAACACCATTAAGAATGTTAGGACCAAGGTTAAAAACTAGATCGGTCAGCTCGTTCTCTTACTCAATTGCCTACTAAAATTGTTATAGTGTACAACTACTCGATTAGCTTGTAATCCTAACGATTAATTGGTAAATAACTCGTTAATTTGATCGGCACAACTAATTTGTTGTCTCGACTCTTTTCTTCTTCCTTATTCTTCTTTCTTTTTTCACATATTAGTAACAAACGTTTCAGTAGGGATGACATTTTTTATCAGGCATTATCCTGTTTAGTCTAAAGCCAACAAATCTTGATCGAATTAATTGGACTTCAAATCAAGCTCAAATTTTTTACAATTTTTAAATTTTAGTTTAATCTCAAACTTAAGCTGCATAAAAACTTGAATATATTAAGTATAAGTGACATTATTTTTTATAAAATCGCAGTATTTTTAAAATTTAAATTAAAAAATAATTGAATTTAATCACTCGTGCTTTAATTCATCCGAACCCAATCAAATGAACTCACATTTGGATTGCAAGCCTCGAGTCAAGTTAAGGCCTTTATACATGCCCTAACGCCGTCACCGTCTCCACTTTCCCCTCATTACTCCCCGTGTCTCCCAATATACTTTGAAAAAATTGTCACGCAATCTCGAGATATGAACATTCCTCCCTTTTCCCGAGTTCACCTGAGTCCTTTCATCTTTTGTTTTCTCCTTTCTTTGTACTTGTCGTTGAAGCTAACCACAATAAGATGAAGCTGATCCATTAACCTTGATGTTTGGCAACTTTTTCTTTTAACTGGTGAACTTGGGTTGTCCTGCTTTGATTTTTGTTAGTTTTTTATGTCTAAAAATTGACTTTGTGCTCTAGCCTAAGTTGTAACATGAGATTATGTTTCCATATTGACCAATATGTGCTAGATTTGCGTTACTTGTATTATATTATTTATATATTAGAGTTAAATTGTTGGCTTATTATAATTTTGCATTTTATCAATATGCCTCTTGATATTTAAAAACTGCTGGACTTTGTTATAATTTTGTTTTCATAATGCTTGTCATGCTGCTGTCAACTTCGTAAGCTCCAAAATGATGATAATTGGTCCCATGTCACTTAACGGGGTGACGTCATGCAAATTATTCAACCCATTTGAAGTCTTGCTTCATGTGACATCATTTTACAAATAACGCAACATGCATGAAGCATAAATCCATGGAATTAATCGTGGCATGAGAACCTGTTACAAATTAAAGGCAAAAGAATATTGAAGAGAAATCATAGTAAAAAGAACGAAGAGAAATCACTGGATGGAAATTAAAGTGGAAGTCGTTAAAAACCTTCATTCTAGACCTTGAATTGGCGTAATTTTGCAATCGTGTAAATTCAGGAATCATTCCTAAACCTTGAATTGTATAAGTTTGGCTCAACCACGTTTTGTCAAATAGTTGGTGTACCGTGTCCATCTTAGAAAAAAGAAAACCCTCCCCTTCTTTATAAAAATGATGTTGTAAATATAGATCATAATAAGCTTTGAAGCATGAGATATATAAGATGAAATTTTAAGTTAAGTCTTTGATTAGGCAAACCCATAAATTATTTTATTTGTGGCTCTTTCACTATTACACAAGCGTTAGCTTTGTTTTATAATGCATTACATAATCTACTTTCAAATTATTTGATAGATACTCTTCCACCAATTAGCATTCAACTTTCACAACATATTTTAATTTTCCATACATGATCAGTATCAATCCTAATTTCATATCCAGGTATTAATGGTTCCAATTTTATAAAAAGGAGCAATCAGTTTTAAATTCTATTTTTGTGACTTTCTTCAAAATTTGCATTCAACCCTAGGTGAACTTAACTTTCTTACAAACTAAAGGCAATAAAGTCACCTCTAATTGTACTAGCTAGTTGCTCATTCTTTTATATCATGCAAACTCTCTTCAGTTTAAGCCTTGAGAACATAAAATGAGGAAAGTCACTATAATTGTAATCAATGGGGTGTATCACCAAGCTGTCAAACTAAGTTAAATTACATTTAATTGGAACATAAGTTGAATGTAGTATCTATCCTGTTACTGCTATAATGCTAGTAATAGCAAACTAAATCAATGGTTGAAAATTTCTTTGAGATATATTGTTTCTTGCAATGCAATAGCACGTCACTTCTTTCTAACAATTCAAATAGATCCCTATTTGTGTTATTTTTATAATATTATGGATAACTCATGTACAAATCTACATGAGTTATCCATAAATACATAGGATCATAAGCTATGCACATCATTTACTTCTTGTTTTTTTTTGGCTAGTCCAGCTCTTTCTTGCGTTCTTAACCTTACCGAGATATCAAATCTTCTAACTTAGATTTTTGGTTTCCTTTCTCTTTGTTCCAATTTTTGAAAAAATACTTTTTGAAAAAAAATTGAATTAAGCCAATAAAAGGCAAATCAAGAAGAGTTACAATCTCACCAGGAGGATGAGAGTTATAGAAACAAGTTAGAACACCATGTTACTTAAAAGCCAACAATTGTTACAAATGACCTCTTAGTACCACTACGTATCAATACAATTTGTATCTAAAGAGAGCTTGTCATAAAATATGTTGATGTGTAGTCTAATATAATTTAATAACTCCATTGTGAATGTCTCAAAACTCCTTTCTTAATTGTTGGAAATTTAAGTATTTCTTTCATCTCATTTGTTCAGCGCAAGGATGGGCATAACAATATAGAAAACCATTTAATATCTTTCATGATATGCTGCAAATCAGATTCCAAGTGACAATCTGTTGCCACTTATCAGGGGGGTTGTTCATAGCACACTTGCATAGTATTACTTTCCATGCTCCTTTGGTGAAGTTGCATTTGAAGAATGGGTGAGAGGCACTCTCCATTTGGCATTTATAAAGACTACGACAACTTTTCATACAAGTATATTTGTTAAATCTCTCAATGGTAGGTAATCTCTTTAATGGCTCTCCACAGAGTAGTAGCAACTCTTGGGAGATTAAACTTACTCCAAACACGTTTATAATGTTAGGTAACATTTATATCTAACAAAACTTTCAGTACCCGCAAGTATACTGATCATATCTTTTAGTATCGATGATCCTATAAAGAAATGGATAAAACAATTTGAACCTAACTTTTTCTAAGGTACTAGAATGGTGATTTAAATGAAAATAATAATAGAAATTAAAATACTTAATAAAATCAAGCAAATAAGCAATTAACAAGTGAGTTGCCAAAGTGATTTAGGGATTTATCAAGAATGAACGCTTAGTGGCCTAATGTGCTTGGATAAAAATGTGCTTAATTAATTATGCTTTGAAATGTGTAAGTATTGGATTAAAGGCATTAAATGCCTTGAAAAATGCAAATGAAAGCTTATGTGAATAATAAAGGAAGTAACCATGTGAGAAGCTTAATGACCAAATCCTATAGCTTAAACATAGTGACATTGTGTTTTATACATTTATGTGGTGGTGTATAAATATGAGATATATGTTTGAGTAGTAAATACATTATATATTTGTATGCATAAAGGCTCAGGAAGTATGGATCAAGGAACATTTACCGAGGATTGTTGAAGTCAAGGGAGTGTATACCTTTTTTTTTAGGTGAGTTGGGGAAATCATATCTCTCAAATAGGATTAGAACATCTCAAGACAAGTACGATGACTTGTATGTGAATTTTGAACCTAGGTAATGCATAGTAGAATTAAATCTGAATAGATGCTAGTATACTTGTGTATTTAATAAACGACATTGTTTTGAATAACTCTTTGCACTTAGAGTGCAACTAATGTTTTTATTACGTATTTTGAGAAATGATATTTTTTCAACAAATCTACACTTGAAGTGTAAAGGACAATGTTTTATTTTCTGAAACTACATTTTTGAAAAAAATTTATACTTATATTGTAAAAGATGACTTTTATTGCATGCAATAATGTTTTGGAACTTACATATGCATAACTGAGTCATGTATGCTGCGTGTATGTGTTTTCTTTTGGCTTAGAGTTATGGTAAGATTCCATTTTATCAGTTAGAGCGATAAATAAAAGCATGGTGCCTTACTTAATTTTAGTACTTAATATTTGTATATGATTTTTGTGATTTGTGAGGTAACTATTCATGTGTTAGGCACAACAGAATAAGCGACCCTCGTACCCTTAACGCTGGTACATAAAAGTTGAGTCCTCGTATCGACACCGTTTTACGGGACTGGGGTCATCACTTAGGGTCATGACGCTCTTATCGATCGTAGCCTAGACTCACAGCAGATGAAAGTCGAGCCAACACTGGGAATCGATAGGTGTGCACACTACTTTGGCCGACTAGTGGAGACACACATAACTATTTTGGCCTATTATGAGATTTGGCTTCTCGATGAGATTTGATTTATGCATGTGATGCTTTTCTACTCTTGTGTAATAGATGGTCACTGAATGAGTGATTCATAGGCTAAGCCTATGTGATTACTAACTAGTATAGGTTGAGTCATAGGCTAAGCCTATATGTTTTTATGTCATGAATGTTCACTTTATAGGTAGTTATGTGCATGCTAGATGCGTAAAAAAAATCGTCCTTAGGTTATCTAGACCCATTTTGGTATGTATCAGGTTCTGTTTGCGATATATGTTTTTCCTGCTCATTAAGTACATAGTGTACTCACCCCCTTCGCTTTCCAACCATGCAGGTTAATTTGGTGAGCTTGAAGCTCTAAGTAGATCGATCGGTTTTTTGACATTTTTTGGGCATTATCGCACGTAGGTAGTCTCTGTTTTGTACTTTTGTTGTATAATGGTTCATGATTATGTAGATATGCTTTATGATTTTGTAAATTAACTCTGGACCGTCTTGTGGTTTGTAAATGACCTTATGTTTGAACCTTTTATACTGTTGTTGAGATTGCTCTTGAGTGGAATTAAAAGTATAGAAGTTGGGTAGAGTTTTAATGTGAATATAAAAATACATTCATATCTTATCGTCCTATATAACATAAAATGTGGAAGCGAAAACAAGGGTTTTCTACAGTGGCAGACTTCCAAGTGTTCGATCTTTAAGAAGTTTTTATTGGGGAAAATGTTTCATTAAATTATTTTATTTCTTCTCTTTTCTTTTTCTTTTTCTCTGAAACACAGAATTTTCTGATACATGAAATGGACTAGTTTGTATGATTAGGGCATGGCATTACGTTAATACTAGAAAAGTATAGAAAACATGTTAGCCAAAATGCGATGTATCTTGTTGAAATACGAAACTAAAAAACGGAAAGAGAAAAGGGAGCGAATGAAGAAGTTTATGAGATTTTACTTAATTATTCTTTAATCATCTATCCTAATACACAATATAAATATTACATCTTTTTTAGTTGCATTTGTATGCGTTATTTATAAGAATAAAAATTATAATTTATATACAAAATTTTATATTAAACTAAGAATTAAATATGCACAGATCAAATTAAAGTGAGATACATAAATCAAGAACTAAAATAAATTAAAGGATTTGATCATGAATAAGGTAGGTGTTTTATTATCACAAAATATTCTTCAACATATTTTGTAACACCCCACTCTCGCAGGACCTGAACTCGACATCGTGGGTGATATCCGAATCCGTGCCCTGCGAGGGTGACTTGCTGACACACTGAAACAGTCAAAACTCAGAATTTTTTTATACAATCAAATGTGCGGAAATCAGTAATCAATTTGGGCTCACTTTCATTCATAAACATCTTCAATCAACACATTACAATCAATAGAATTTTAATAGCCAATTGGGACCCACTACCAATACAAAATACTATTTTACAGAAATTGCGGAATATAAATTTATACGGGAATAGGATAACACTAATGTAGACGCGAACTGATCCCGACTTCTATCTTTCGCTTACATACAGTAATTATACTCCCGTCTGCTTAACGGGGTATTCTTCTGATTCTGAAAAATATTTGCAATTTTGGGTGAGTTTTGCGAAAGCAATGAGTGACCATCATCGATGGCTCACCCAGTCACATAACACATAATCACATTCACAACATTTCACACTTTACACTCAATAGTTATAATCACTCATATTATGTATATGCAGTGCACATGTTACAAAATCAATATATTTACAATGATTTTTCACCATCCACGTCACACACATTCAGCTCACAAAATCAAGTCATCAATCTCACATTTCCCATCATTCTAGTTTCATTTTAACAATACCCATAACATTTAAAGCATAACTTACTTGGTTTCACTTCAAATTCTTCAAAAACAACACTTGCCCTAGCTCCCAAGCATCACACATTCATCATCTTCTTAAAGGAGGTAAGGATAGGTTTTCTTGTGGTAATGAGGAAGGAGATAGCAAAATGCTCGTAGCAAATGAAGGAAATGTGATTTTCAAAGTTGATGTGGTAAGGATTGAAGAAAACGAAATTGATGAAGGGGAGGAGAAGAGAACCACGAAGAGGAAGATGTGGAAAGCAAAATAACACCAAATGGGCTTTTTAAATGGAAAGCAACGTGGGAGAGCAACAAAAGGGTTTAAAAACTTAGTGCGGTTAAGACATTGTTTGGCAAGTGACATATGTTACTTGTCACATGTCCAATTCTTATAACCTAAATACAATTTCTATCCTAATTGTCTCTCAATTTTCCAATGACACTTGTCAATAATTCCTAAGGTTATTTATCAAAATTTCCATTACCAATGGACAATAATTTTTACTACCATTTAACAATTGTGTTGTCATTTGGCAATTTTTCCTAGCTAAAATACCCAAAATTTTTCATAAATTTCTCCAAAAATTCCCAAAAATTCTAAATCAATTTATACACTTCCCAAATCAATTTTCAACATATAAGAACCACATTTCCTAATATCTCACATTTATAAACAATTATACCCGAAAATTGTCAATGAATGCATGTACAATTATTTTTATATGCAAAGATCACTATTCATGTGTATGTGCATATCATGCAATGCATTAGCATGAAATGTGTTTTCCTAATTTCTCAACAATCTATCACATTTACTATTTTAGCCTTAACATAGGTAATGGGATATTACATATTTGGAGTTGCATTGCTTGTGATCCTTCTTTTGTTCATTTAGTTGGTTTCTTTCTCTGCAACAATGTTGACTATTAGCTACGTTTTTTTTTTGCGACAATTTTCAATAACATTGTCAAAAGCTTATCCTTTTGTGACGTTATACAGAGTCATCGCTAAATGCACCTCTTTGGTGACGATGCTAGGGGATTGTGGCAAAAGGATTATCCTTTTGCGACGATCTAGAATTTTTGTCATCAGAGGTCCAACCTTTGTCGACAGCCTTGTGAATCATCATAAAAAGTTGGACTTTCGTTGATGAATTTTCTAAATTGTTGCCAAAAGTTCAAACAACAAAATTAATATTAATATTATTGATAGTAATTTTAAGTGTAAATATACGTTTAGCTATCAAAATTTTCAAATCATTTCTATAATTTATAACACTATAAACTCAAAATTAATTAATATTACATATATTCATATTTTATTATTATCGGTTAAATTATAAGATTTGCAATTTTTATGGTGTCACAAAATTTTCAAATATTTTTAACATGAAGTTTGTAATATAATGATCCTAGATGATTCTTATATAAAAACAATAAATATTGAAATATGGTAAGCAATATAATATAATAACATATGGTAAATTATACAAAATTATAATTAGAAGTTTAACAATATTTACAGACAAACAATAAATAAAGTTTCATGCCTATTGCATCAAAAAGGAAAAGAAATAATTACTTTTCTAGAATGTAAGTGACATGAGATTCAGTAAAAAAGTTAAAGGAGTTCCCTATGTTTGGATTCCTAAGAAGGTTCCTTGCACATTCGAAGACATCAATTGAAATAGTCCAAGATCTTATCTCAGGTGTTAGTTTATTAACACTCTCTTCTAACAACTTCTTGGCTTTAATTAAATTAGCAGAAGATATAGTGAACGATTTCCTAAATGCAATATAAATCATTGAATTAGATGAACCACATGTACAATTTATTTCACCTAAGAAACAAATGATATAGAACTTAAATAGCTAAGTCAAAAGATATAAAGAACCTAAATTCGAACACATTAATACATGATTGAACACATGTATACCTGATTGATAGGATCACACTCTATACTATAAAGAAGGTCAAAGTGAGTGTTTGAAGAAGCACACGATAACTATATAAGTATAAAAATTTGTTTAAATTTTATGTTTATTCATTTATTTATGTAGTACTAACTAATAATATGTGCATTGAATATTGATTTTGTTTTTAAAATTTTAGAACAAGATGCAAGAGTTGTTGCAAACATCAGTATCTAATGGAAATAAGTCAAATGTAGAAGACATTTGCAACAAAGTGTTTGTTACACGATCCAGATATATTAAAGGTCTTGAGTTTGGCCCTATGCAAATTGCTTCATCTTCATCAAGACCAGTATACGTTTTACGTTTTAAAAAGAAAAACAAGTCGCTTAAAAAGTGGTTGCCCAAGCATGAAAAGTACCTAAGAAAATTACTTGGCCCAGATTATGTAAGCAATGATGATGAAAACTAGTATGAGTGTTTAAACTAATCCTTATATTTATTATTTTGTTTATAAGAATTTTTTAAATTTGTAATTAAAATCTTGTACACAATCAATTGTTTATATATAATGCTTCAAATTTTCAATTATTATTTTTATTATATTTTTGTATAATAAATTAATAGCAAAAAATCTAAATATTATATATAATAATATGGATTAAAAATGTCAAAAATAAAAATTTGACTATAGTTTATAAAATATAGCTAAAAATATTTTGTTGCGTTTCCAAAAGGGTAGCTAAAAAGCTTTGAGTGTGTTTTTTGAAATGTAGCTAAAAGTAATTAATTACGTTTTTTAAAATATAGCTAAAATTTTTAACTATGTTTATGAAAAAGTAGCTAATAATCTTTAGTATAATCAAAACATATTGGTAATGATTTCTCAAAATGTGGCTTATAGTTTTTTGCTACGAAACTAAATTGTCGCCGAGTCTCTGTAACAAAAAATTACAGACGATGTATTTCCCTAATCGTTACTAATAATTTTTTTATAAATCGTTAATTACTATCGATGATGATTTTGGAACTTTTGGAAACGATTTTTTTGTTGCTAAAAGTCCTTTATGTTGCAGTGTCTGCAGAGTGGAAAACTGAAAAGGCCAGATTCCTTAATAGAACGTAGCAATTGAAAACCAAATGGAGCTCACTTTCCAGTTCGCCTATTTTTCGTAGCACCGAAAAGGAAATAGTAAAATAAAAGCTTAAAATATATATTCATGCGATTTCAGTATTACAATCACGATCTTTCATCTTGGTAAACAAAAAAGTAACGAATCTGTGATCAAATAACAAATGGAAAAGAAAGATAGGTAGGTGTTCATATGGTTTGCTTGAGCACTATAGAATATAAAAACAACAGCTCAATTCACACGAGACCATGGTATCAGAATAGTCACACAAAGAACGCCGAAAAAGTTGGGATGATGGGAAACATGAAAATAACAAGTTTTGTCCTGATCCTGGTACTATTTTTGATGTCAGATTTCAATGTCTTGGGGAAGGTTCGCGTGGTGATTAGGAACGAACTTGAAGGTGGTAGAGCGATGAACATACACTGCAGGTCGAAAGACGATGACATTGGGTATCTCGCGATCCCAGATGGGCATCAAATCGAATGGAAGTTCTCAGTCAACTTGTGGGGTTCCACATTGTTCAGCTGTGATGTGCAATGGGATGAATCCAAATGGCACGGTTTTGTTGCGTATTCTTATCGCAGAGATTCTGAGCGTTGTGAAAATAAGTGTTTGTGGCTGATCTCGAGGGATGGTCTTCTGTACGGTTTTAATGAGCAGACTAAATCTTGGGATGTGCTGCCATTTCAAGATGGGTGGTCATAATACTTATATTATCTCTTATATGCCTATTTTGACATATCTATCCAGGTTTAGTGGTAAGTAAAGGGCCAGACACCACTTGTTATTTATATAAATAAATCTAGTAGTTCATTGATATCTATTCTACTTTTTTGGTGGCTTTCTAATAGTTCTTAATTCAATCCCATCAAATTAACTGTATCTTATAAAGAAACAATGAGAAGGAACTGGTGGGTAAATAAATACAATTTGGAGGTTATAGACCATTAATTCGTTCCATAAATCATTATTTGGTTTGTTTTTAAGCTGGAAATGAAGCCGAAAGGGTTGCAGTTTTAGTTAAATTCTTGTTCCACCTCAACCTTAATTTAACATCTTCACTTTAATTTTACACCACGATTGTCTTTCGTTTAACTGCAGGGTGAATATCAATATAACTTGTTAGATGCAGACCCGATATATATATATATGTATAAGCATAAATACAAAACTTGTCTGACTAGTTCATATGAAAAAGGACTATCTGTTTCTCTTCAACCAAATGGATAACTTCATTTGAGAAATCACCCAACTTCTTCATACGAGAAAGGTCGCTTACCAAAGCTCAATTAGGCAATATCTTAGACGTGACAAATTATAAATTTTTGGATCTACCCTTTTCGATATTTGGCAAGTTACACTTAATTTTAAAGTTGCCTTTTTTGTTCTTTTTTTTTTTTGGTTACAATGAAAAGAATCGAAAACTATCAGATAAACGAAATTCTACAGGCATCAGCCCATACAATCAAGGAGAGGGCGTCAGGAATATCCTCCCAAACCTGAAAATTAGAAGCAATGTCATGACCTAATTTAGCCAAATAATCTGCTACAAAATTACCTTCACGAAACATATGTCTAATAGAGCAACTTCAATCTCTAGTAAGTAAGGCTTGAATATCCACAACCAAAACAGACAGAGGATGGGAAAAGGTAACACCACAAGTCACCATCTGCACCGCCTCCATGCTATCAGATTCTACAAGAACTTGCCGAAAACCTTGATCTCACGCAAAAATCAAACCATCTCGAATGGACCATAGTTCCCCCACTAAGATAGTTGAAACACCAATTCTAAACGAGTATCCCCTAAGCCAATGGCCAAAGGAATCACGCAACAATCTGCCACTACTAGTCAACCCAGGATTAACAATAGAACTGCCGTCACAATTCAACTTCACCCAACCAGATGGCGACGCAGTCCAACCAATCGAACGCCGTACACCATGAAGCTTCGGTGTGGAAACAGAAGTCAATGACACATCCATTGCAACTTTAAAGACACAACCATTCAAAGTTGTTAAGGAAAGTAACTCCTTTTGAAAGGTTCAAAAAATTCCGAGCCTTCCACAACCACCAAATATCAGCCAGAAACCAATGTGCTCAGGCAAATCCAAAAGGACCCACAGTATAAACATGCAGATTCAAAGCTAGCCAATCAACCAAATTCGAGGCAGTAAAAAAATTAACAGGTACCGCCCACTGCTACCACCAGGCAACCGCACGACTACAATCTCGCAACAAGTGCAAAGAAGACTCAACAAATAAAAAACAGTCTCCACACAAATTAGAAGTAGCTAATTTGTTCTTTTGTGCCTTATTGATTGTGCTTGGAAAGTTATACGTGCCTACGAATCCAATCACGCTAGTCATCCCAGCAGGACAAATTTGTTGAATCATTTCAACATTTAAGGCTCCTCTGGAATTTCTAGTACTTGGCATCTTATTGTCCCACTAGAGCCGACCAAATTGGAAGATAATGCAGGAGTTGATGACTTAAATTTGACTGTACTGGAACTTTTTGAGTGCTAAGGAACTAAAGCTTCTTTTCAAAAAAAAAAAAAAAGGAACTAAAGCTTAGAGAATATGATTAACTTGTTGACGAAAGCTTTATGTCTACCCAATTCCATACCCACTTTCGTTTAAATGATATTTTTGTTTTTGGAATTTTTCGTTTAAATGATATTGCTAGCACATCTCTTTTGTTTCATCTTTTTCTCTTCTTAACCAAACGTAATATTAGAGTAAAATCATTTCTCCAATGCAATCATATACAACGTAACTTAATAAGATATTAGGATGTCTCACCCAAAGCTTTGTCGGTCAATGTGCAAAAATATTTTTTTAATACATCATCATTAATTACTACGGATAAAAATAGAAGATAGGAGAACTCTGTTTTGTTTTGTCGACAAAGAGGTTATATTTTATGAGCAATCATTTCCTTTGGACAATCATGCACAACATAATTCTGATCTACCTTTACATGTTTTAGTAAATTTCTTGTTGTATTCTCTTCACCCAAAACTGACAGACCACACTACCTGAATACAACCTAGGAGCACAAACACTGAGGATCAAAGAGTTTCAATGTGGCTGACACATTAGTTTTTCCTCATTTGTCACAAAAAGATATGCTTCCGCCAAAAAAACAAAAAACTATTAAAAAGCCTAGCTAGTTAGAAGAGTTTCCGAACATTGTTGCCTAACTTAGAAGAGGCATCCATTTTAATCGAGATTTGTTTGATGAAATGCTTGACTGACATGTTATACCTGTACTGAGAGACAAAAAATCTAATAGTCGAGCTCAATCACCTAGGCTACCCTCAGTTTTGAACAAGCTGAGTTTAGGACCGAATTGTTTTTCTTTTGGAAGTGACCAAGAAATTGGTAGAACATCTCCGTTTAGGCACGTGGGGCCACATTTCTTAATCGGAGTCAAACACCTTAATCCTCCCGTTGTGGAAAAGGATTTCCAAACAATACAAGAAAAGCTGAAAATTACAAAGCCAATTAGATGAATTTTTATTGCAAGAGCAGTTGTAAATCTCAGGAACTATTTACCCATCATGACACTAGAAGGTCTCACCCATTGAGCCCAACGGTTGAGAAGATTGTACATGTGGATACTAAAACTAAGTGTCTGTTTGGTTCAATTTTTAGAGAGTAGAAAAGCACTTTTTTCCACCGTAAAAGCTATTTTAAAAAAAAATGAGTGTTTGGCCGTAAAATACAAAAGTGCTTTATCAATAGAAATAGCTTTTTCAGAAGCTAAAATACAGCTTTTTCATAAGCTCAAATTTGGATCTTTTCAAAAAAGCCCCTTATTTTAGCTTTTTCGGGTAGACTTTACTTTTATGTTTTCCGTCGTTTACGTTTATAAGATCCGACGTTCCTCTCTTTCAACTCAAACCAAAATTCCTCTCCCCTCTGCGTCTGCTCTGCGATCTTGTTCCTTTTATGGTTAGGGTTTTTCTTTGATCTCAACTTCCTCCTTTATGTTGCAATTTATGTTCTCCTTCTTTTTTTCTCTGAAAACCAAATAAATCAAACTCTTCTCTTTGTTATCCATTCTCTCTCTTCAACCCCAGATTGTCTTTTTTCTTGTGTTCATTATTCGATACTGTTATTGCTGGGTTTTTGTTTGTTTTCACCAAGGGTACTAGTTATATTATTAGATTGGCAGCTAATATCAAGAGCTGGTTAAGGACATTACACTGAGGTAGGGTACCCATGAGCCTTTCTCTTCTTACAAAGATCAGCTTGGCTTGGGTAACTCACACCTTGCTCTAAACCCTCTTGTTATTATATGCTAGTTATCGCTTGTGGTTGTCTAAATTGTGAAGTTTCAAATGCATGTATTATGGGAAAGACATCATTTTTGTAATTGAAGTAGAAATAAACATGTATTTTTTACTGTTGGTTTTCTAAATCATGATATTTGAAATGGACACATATTGGGCAAGATGTGTTTTGGGCCACCGAAGTTGAGATGCTTTTAACTTTTTTATTTCTTCTGAGTTATGTGTTTGTTGATGCTTATGATACATTTATTGATTTAGCTCTGTCAGTCTCCTGTTTTGGCTAGATAGAGTTCCCAGAAATGTGAGCTATTAATTGTGTTGCTCCATTATGATTCTTGGGGAGGGAATTTGAAATGGAGTGGGAGTTACAGGTTTTGTGATTTGAGAGTGAATGGCTTGAGCAGCTTAATGCTGATATGTTCGATTCTCATTTACACTCTATCAACCCTTGATCCATGACAATGATTATAGGATATTTCTTTAGGGGTATATTTTACATATATGAACAATTCTCATTGAACTTGAATGCTTTACACAATCAGATTACTGAAAGGAACTTTACTCATACTTTAAGTGATCACTTACTTGTAAGTCAAAATTTCTGCAAAATTGAAATGTATCTACTTGCCACAGCTGAAGTAGCCATGAAATGATTTGATTGCATCTTGAGTAACTAGTAATATATTTCAACATAACTACCTCACTTGTTGAGAAATTCCTTTCATCATTCATATCAACGATATTACACTTGCCACACTTCCCTCTGCAAATTTCTGAACTGAATTGATTGTGATCAATAGTTTCTGTTATTATCCTCAGATTTTGTAGTGCTGAAATTGCAATTTAGGCTTCATTCAGAGCATTGTTCGGCCACACTCCTGCAATGGTAATGTGACTTACCATCTTAAGGTATGCTTACCTATGTCCTGGCAACTTTCATTTATTTGTCCGCATACAGAGAAAGCATATATATATGTATATACATATCTTTTTGTATTAATATATTTCTTATCATTCTCTTTTGCATTTTTTATGCAATCAATACTGGTGCTGCTCCTTCTGTTTATTTAAAGAGTGCTGCTGGAGGCATTCTTGGATTGGTTGTTGGAATGCTTATGGAAACACTTCTTTTCATAATCAGAACTTCCAGTCAAGGTCCCAAGCCTTCAACTTCGACGTCAAAGCTGAAGAAGAATCAATAGACATGGTACATGTTGAGTTGGCATTTGATTTTGTAAAACAGGATAAGGTGTATATTATAGTACAAAGTGACCTCACGTGAGGACCAAATGCCTTGTTTTAAACCTCAAAGGAGTGTTATTTGAGCTTGCAAATAATTTAAATCATATTTTAATTTGATATAGATCGTGATGATACATGTTAAGTATGTAACCAACTAAAAATAATAAATCAATAAGGATAAGAAATTCAAGAGATGAAAAGTCATAAGAGAAAATTTTCAAGAGATAAAAAAGCTTAAATAGAAAGGTGTAAATTTTTTCCTTTGTCAAATAAGCCTACAATTTATTTAATAATATTATTTTGGCAAATTGTTAATATGTTATATAAAGTTACTAAAAAATTTATTAGTCAAAATTTTATTTAGTTCTTTTGGGATTCTTTCAAATATTATAAATTACAAATTGAATCAAATTATGTAAATTGTTGAATGAGTAATATGGATTAAAGAAAGGTACAAAAGTTATAATAGAAGAGGCTGTAGCTATGTTTTTGATCACTTTAGGTCATGAACTTTGCAATAGAATGGTTCAAGAAAGATTTCAACATTTATTTTGGGATTATAATATTATTTAACTTTTTTTTACATGTTTTAATATTTATTTTTTATATTAATTTTATTTCCTATAAAAAAAATGAGACATCTCTTTAAATTATTTCCTACAATATGATACTTTGCGTATTGTTTAGTATACTTTAAAAATTATTTAGCATAAATAATTTTATTATAAAATAAAATATATTTAAAATTAATAAAATTAATAAAGCTCTTTTAAAAAAGTTATTTTTTAATTGACAGCCAAATAGTCAAATGGCTTTTAAAAAAAGCTCTTCTCAGAAAAGCTCTACTGGCAAAAGCTCTACTGATAAAAGTGTTGGATCGCGTACGGTCCGAGTATTCAAAATACACTGCGGAAAAGACCATACAACAGCATCACGTATAATCGAAAACACGAAAGATTAACGTAAATACCTTATTTGCGTGGGTGGATTGCTTCTTTTCGGATTCCAAGACACTGCAAATTGCGAATGCCCTCTAC
>JANKYE010000005.1:21188355-21200772 GCA_032467995.1 Erythroxylum dillonii | reverse complement strand
TCCTAAAGTAAGTATGAATTGAAATAAAGTTCAGGGGCAATTTTGGAAGATCACTTAAAGAGTTAAGGTTTTAGGCTAATATGGAGGGGCTTTATGGTCATTTGGCTCTCATTAATGACATATCAAGGGGGTTGTCGTTTACAAGGGGAGAAGCACGAAAAAAATGAAAAAACAAAATAAGAGAAAGAAAGAAGAGTGAAGCCGACGGTGGGGCAGAGAAGAAGAAAGAAGAGAAGTCGATTAGGGTTCGATTTTTCTACAAGTTTTTAGATGGTTTTTTATGTTTGTCCAAGGAAAAAGGTGGAAAAGCATGAGAGCCTCCTAAGGAACCAAGAAATGCCAAAAATAGAGGAGGAAAAAGGTAAGAGATGATTTTTTATCTTTAAGTTTTTAAGGAGTTTTTGGTTTAGATAGCTTGGAAATGTTATGGGATTATGTTTCCTAAGCTCAATTTTGGAGATAGCATGGTTTAAATTGTCTAATTTTTGGATAATTGTGAATTAGGGTTTATGTCATTTTTGAGATTTTGGAATTTTGGAAGTTTCTTGATTTAGATAGCTTGAAAATATGATGAGTTTAGGGTTCCTTTAGTTAATTTGAGTGATTATGCTTTATATGATGTTGATTTTGGGTGAATTTGGTTTATGGAATTTTAAATTGGAGGAAAGAAGAAAGGCTATGGAGAATTGATGCTTTGGACAAGTTTCTAGCAAGGATATGAGGTGGGTACCATGTTTATATTTTGATTTATAAGCTATATATGAGTTTTCGAAAAATAAAGAAAGCAAAAATTGGGTTTTTTTGATAAATTATTGTTTATGTAAATGTTTGAAAATTATGATTAATGTTGAAATTATGATTTCCGAATGATTAAAGTTATTGTTTTAAAATGATTTTGATAAAGTGATAAAAATTCTGAAATTCATTGTTTATGACTGATTTGATAAATTATGAACATTGTTACACTTTCGTATTTGATTGATTGAAGAATTACTATATGATTTCATTTTGTTATGTGAATTTTGATTATTGCTAAAATTGTTGCGTTCTTTAACAATTGCGATTATGTTATGTGTATTCGATTGGTTTTGTGAAATTGTAAATGTTATTATGTTGAATGTGACATGATCATGAAAAGAATTGAGTTTTGAAAGATGCCTTCGGGCAATTCGATTTTTTTTAAGTATGACATATGTGTTTTGTGGGTTTGGTTAGGTCCCATAAATCGAATCAGTGCACTTGTCTCCTTTTTAAAGGCTTCTCCCGCCTGCCCGCTAATGGCATTGGAGCTCCGATTTCGGACTCCCATAAGTTCACGGCTACACTGGATTGCTATGCGGGAAAGTGTAGTACGATCTGTTCACGGCTGCATAGGACCGCTATGCGAGAATGTGTAGTACATTCCGTTTTTGAAATATTTGTTACCCGGATGTCGGAATTAAGTTTTTATTCTTAAGAGATTTGCTTTCGTTTTTGTAAATCCGTCCCTTCATTTCCGCCTTCGATTTGTGCTTCGCTTTGTTTTAAGCCCACTTTCGTTTCGCTTTCGTTTGCTTCCGCTTTATGATTTCCGATCCGTTCGTTTGGTTCGCTTTTCGTTTTCTGTATTTTGTTTTTCCTTTTTTTCGATTGGGATCTGGTTTCGAGATCGGGTCCCAACAACTTCAGCCTTTCATATCGTAAATTTCTCAAGAATTTTGAACTTTTCTTTAAGCAAGAACACATATCTGTAACAGGAATTATCATCAACAAATATCAGAAAATATATTAAATTACACAATGTAATTTTATAAGGTCTACATATATCCATATGTGTGAGTTCTAATATGCTAGAAGTATAAGTTAACCACTTTTCTTTATTGTGGTCAACTTACCCCTATAACGGTCAACACATGTTTCCAAATTATCATAATTTAGACTTGGGAGAATGTTATCCTTAACCAATTTCTCAACTCTACTATAGAAATGTGACTCAACTTTTTATGCCACAATATGTATGACTTCTCTTTTATTAGAGTTTTCCTTCTAGTGACCTATTCAGTAATATATGAAGAAGCATACATCTCATTAGGGTCAAGACATATTCTATATAAGCTATATAATAAAAAAGGCAGTACTAATATGTTTTGCATTGAAAGATAACTGTAGAACAAAATTTTCAATTACAAAAGCATAATCTTCTTTATCCAAAATAAATACATTGTTTAAATTTTTTCTAAAATACAACATAAAATGTGTCATTTAATACAATCTTAAACCTTATATTAAGGTCCAAGCAAACATCCCCTACAAAGTTTACATCAACGTATCTGTTATTGGCAACCATAAGTTTTTTTACCCACTATTAGTTTTTACTCCTCTATATTCAACTTTCTCTTTTGTATGAATCCCTGCATTTATGGAAACAATACGATTAGAGGCTCCAATATCTAGTCACTAAGAACTTGATGTCGTTATAGCAAGATTAGATTCATGTATCATATAAAGCAAGGAGTTACCTGATAGTTGTTGCCTTTCTTTCTAGGTTTTATATTTCTATCATTCCAACTTCTTACATCCTTTCTTCTTATAGAAAAAACACCTCAGACTTATACTCTTTACAACATTTGCAAGATCTCTAGCAACAATAGATTAGCCAACATCTATATGTGGAGGAAATTAAGGTTTCTTACCTTTAAGTTTACATGACTTTACATTTGCCTTATCCTTGGTTACCATTAAAGTTGTATTCTTTGGCCTATCTTCTTCAACAATACAGCAGAAGATTAGTGCATTTATATCCCAAGCTTCATCCTAAAGATTGTATATGGTAAATATAATAACAAACTCTAATGGAGCTGTATTTAGATCTTGGTGAACTACACAAGCATTAGGAATATAAATATTTAACGCCCTTAGCTTAGTCTAAAGGTGAATCATCCTAATTACATATTCCTTTACTTCTCTTACTCCATTATATCTCATATATTATAATTCCTTTAATAAGGTACCTATCTCAACATTTGAACATACCTTACTTCTCTATGAGACATTATTGAGCAAATATTTTACTATGTTTGTTTCTAAAATCCCACTTAGCAAATGGTCTAGTATGGATCTCTTTATAGACAAATAACACATCTTATTTGATCTTTCCAAGGCTGTATATATTACTTTCTTAGCCTCCAAGATGATAGATGTGGGTGCTAAGGGCCTATCCTTGACTATGGGCATGTTGATATATGTCATCTCTAGTGCAAAATTCATATCTTGCTTCCAATGAAATTGGTGAGGGTTTCAATTGTAAAACTATTATTCTTTATATCGAGGATGACTGCAAAATTGATAACATAAATAATCAACACAAATGTAGGATAACATTGATACTTAAAGCCATAAAATAATATGTAAACTGAGCATCTACCACACATATCATGGAATACTTGTGGGCTAATACATAATACATGTAAATAAGGCTTACACATAAAAGAGCACAAAGTACACACCATTAACTTTTATGATTCTACCATTTGTGAGTAAATAGATCACTTAAGCAATAACTTTCCTCCATCTTATGCCTTTTTGCACATCTTAAAGTCTCATATATGGTCAACAACTATGGGCAGAATAACCAAATACAAGACTAGAGACATCCTCAAACATGCAAGCAAAATAATTTAAATATTAACTTGAAAGACTACTATAGTGACTACATTTTCATTAGTAACAAAATTTATCCACAAGCACAAAGGACATATGTGTATGTTATTCTTATATTCTTCTATATGGGCATAAAATATGTGATAATTTACCATTCATGAATGCAAAATCCTCATTAACATATGCATTATCACACATTAGTGCTGAAAAAATTATCAATAAATTTTATTTAAGAATTCATCACAAAGAAAATCTCAATCAGAGTGATATTCAGTGATACTAAACAATAAATAAACCATATGAGATACCAAAAAATTTCAAGTCAAATGCATGAAAATTCACTCAATCATGGCTTTAAAAAGCTTATTTGAGAAGTTTAAACCTTTTTTATTATTAATGCAATAAATTTAGAAAAACTTTAAAACAATCACTTTATAAGTTCATAGGAACCTAAACACTAACCCAAAATAACTTGAGGGACTATTTTGAAAATTTTGAGTCTTTTTTTTTATCGTGTAGTGTACTGATGTTAGCACCAGGCTTGGTACCCTCAAATGTCTGTAGATGTGTCCTAACCATAAGTCAGACACACACAAACTTACGCCACCTTTTATAGTGCTTAGCTTAGACGCACAGTTACGCGTAAATACGCTAACCAGTTTAGGCATATGTGTCCTATGCACTTGACACGCGTTTAATGCTTGGTTCTCATATGCGCTAAATGACGCTAACTGGGTCCCAGAAATAGTTACATGCTTCTTCATTGCAACTCCTTAGTCACTCACTAAAAAAGACAATTTTTGGTATTTTGACCCATTTTTCTGTTCAATACTTGTTCAAAATCAATTCAAACAATAAATATGCAATTTATATAAGTAAAAATAGATTAATTTCTCTTATTTTCTTATTGAGAAATTCGACAATCTCCATTCAATTTCATACAATCATGGAACCGTTGTGATACCATATGTTAGTTATAACACGAACTTTAATTATGGACCCATGATCAACTATGAAATTATATTGAATGAGAAAATATAGAAAAATACCTATTTTGCTATCCATTACACGATGAAGAAGCTGCTAATAAACTGCTTCTTAACATATGAATAAACTCTTGAAACTTTCGATAAACCTTTATGAAAGTTATATATCCTTATGTCATTAATGTTATTCTGTGCCTTTCTTAATGCATGGGTCTCTTAAGTGTCAGAAAAACTGAAAGTCCATAAACTTACTTAAGTAGGTAGCATCAGACCTTTAACAACTATTTATAATAACCTTATTGGGCCTACCTATCATAGGCCCAATAAATAACCGTCCCACATTGGTTAGAAATTGGACTCCAACCTATTTAACGATATTTTTTAACCATAATTTTATAAAAACCCGTAATCAATAGTTGTCCAATTAAAAATCACTAACAATATCTTGTTCGATACAAAACAAAAATAGTGTCCATTTCTCTTTTAATTTCCATTTGTATATGGCTGCGATTGTTGGAAGATGGTTCAAAGGCATTGACTGCTTCAATGGTCGATTACGCATATCTTACAGTTGTAGATGAAATATTACCTATTTTGATGGATTTTAATTGTGGGGTGTAATTTGTATTCTCTCTATCTTAAAACATCATCAATGTTAAACAAGCATTCGAGAGGGCTTAACGAGAATCTTCTTGCAAAAGGTTTCTATTCAACTATAATATGTTGTATGAACCAATAGTGTTAAGTAATGTGACTAAAAGATCCTAATTGCCATGCATCTACTTTCTTTATGCCCCAAATTGCCAATTATAGATGTAGGAGGCCACCTTTATTCATGAGCAATACTTAAAGCCAAGTAAGAACGAAACATGCATTAGGCTCAAGGTGGTGATGAGAAATAAGCTGACTAACAATATAGTAAGGAAAAATTTCCCATCTATAACTTTTTCCCAGGTTAGTCACGCCTCTGTTGAAATGTAGTTATATGTATTTAGGGACATGATCACATAAACAATAATGATTACGCATGTCGCGGTGAAGGAACAAATCAAACAATTAAACTGATACTTGTAGTATAGTAATTTATAGCACCAAATTATTATTAGGACCATCCCGATAGAGCATCAAATCCCATTTTGCTAGCTTCCTTTGTAAGATTTTTGAAAATTTACCTAACCTTCCTACTGTTCATGTATGGTTCATTTAATGCATTTATCCTTTGCACACGCACATGTTATCGCCCATACTCTGAGCTTCTTCCTCTATGATGGATAGAGGTATGGAGAAGGATATAAAGGTTGTTTTTGGGTCCCTATCATCACTAACGCACTAGAGTACACCATCAATCGTGCTAAAGAGAGAGGCTAGAAGATTCAAAAACCTCTAAGCAAAGAGGATTATCGGTGGGCAATGGCTAGAGGTATTTTTGTTCAGTTATGCTTCCGTTGTTTTTATGCATGTATCTTTTATGTATTGTTATTTTATGAGATTCATACTGTTGCTGGGTTAATTACATTTGGTATTAGAGCTTCAGTCCATGCCTCTGTCTTGCTTTATAAACCACTGAAAAGCATGTCTCTGTTTTGCCCTGTTATGGTTGAGTTTCTGCCAAAAACATGTTTTTTTTTCAGTTTGTTGAATTTTCAATGTTTGTATATGGCTGGAGACATTAGAGTCATGTTTTTGTGCTCCATAGAGTGCTTGATGGTGACAAAACCGTGTAAGGAGGAAGGGATGATGATGGTCGTACGTAAGGCTTTGGACATTACCATTTATGGAGCGTTGCATGGTCGATTTTGCTACGTCTCATGGGCATCGCCTGGTCCTTCTCATCCCGTCACTGGCCTTCCTGCAATTTTTAGCGTCTTCTACTCGCCAAAATCGTCGGAGCTTTGACGGCTCCAGCCGGATCACACCCGACCCGACTGGAGGTTGAAGACGACCTTTGCATTATTCTTTTTTTAAAATTATTAATATTAATATTGTTAATATTAATGATTAATTGGGTTAATCAAGGCCTAACCCTTATGTTATGATTTTTAATTATAAAAATCATTTTTGGTATTAATATTTTATGAAAAATATTAACTTTTAATTACGTATGTCTTATGTTAGAATTTAAGTTTTTGACATGCATATTATAATTGTTTAATTTTTGCACAAATTACATGTGATTAATTGAAAATTTTGTTTGTATAAATTTATGATCATTATACATGCAAAATTAGATTAAATATTTTGTGCATTATTATTTGATTTATTTGCATTATTTATTTCATGATTCAAATGCTTAGGCTGTAGTGTAAGTGATCATATGATTTTAATTAATTGGGAGTAGCCACAACATTTCAAATTAATTATAATTATATATTTAGTTTTAAGATCACATTAATACATTAATTGTAATTAATCATAAGTGATATGATAAAATCTACCTATAGGAATTTTGTTCTATTTGTATGATTACTATGGATGAAATATCAGATTATATTTCTTAATCTACCTATAGAAATTAAGAAAAGGAACATAATTCAATAGTTTTGTCATAAAGTTTTAGATGAATCTAATTGAGTAGAACTTTAGCCCACAGGCAAGTCTTATGTCACTAGATTAATCTATTAAATGCATGATTTACATTGGTAAACCATCTTGAAATATATATAACGAGCATATATTTTTATTTCTCAATTTGCAGTTACTCAGACAGTTAATATTTCTGATATTAAGTGTGATATTCCTGAATTGAGAGGTGATAATTATAAGGTGTGGAAGGAGAAAATTCTGCTTTATTTGGGCTGGATGGATATAGACTATGTTATTAGAAAGAACGAACCACTGAGTATGACTGAGACCAGCACTCCAGAAGGTGTTGCTCTTTATGAAAAGTGGGAAAGATCTAATTGTCTCTCCATGATGTTCATAAATACCAAGATATCTGTTGGCATTCGTAGTTTTGTCGAGCAACATAGTATTGTTAGAGAACTATTAAAGGCCATTGATGAGCAATTCGCTACATCTGATAAGGCCCCTTGCTAGCACTTTGATTATGCAGTTGTCATCCTTGAGGCTCATTGGGATAAAGAGTATACATGATCATATCATGCGTATGAGGGACATAGCGGCTCAGTTGAAAGTGTTGGAGGTTACTATATCGGAATCTTTCCTGGTGCATTACATTCTGTGCACTCTACCTCAACAATATGGTCCTTTCAAGATCTCTTATAACACACATAAAGATAAGTGGTCAATCAATGAACTGTTGACCATGTGTATGCAAGAAGAGGAGAGCTTGTTGATGGAAGAGGGTAAAAGGGTCAATTTGACTATTTTAGGAAAGAAGAGGTAGGATGATGCCAAAAATAAAGGAAAAGGCAAAGTTGCTCCTCAATCTGATATAAAGAACCCGTTAAAGTGTTTCTTCTGCAAGAAGAGGGGACACATCAAGAAATACTGCACTAAATTTAAGGACTGGCTCGAGAAGAAAGGTACTCAAATTTCATTTGTTTGTTATGAGTCTAATATGGTTAATGTTAATCATAACATATGATGAATTGATTCTGGTTCTACAATCCATGTTTCAAATACCTTACGGGGTATGCAAAACCTAAGGAAACCAGTGGGAAGTGAACAATTCATCCATTTAGGAAGCAAGACGAGTTCACATGTGGAAGCCATTAGCACTTGCAGTTTGGTTTTGAGCAGTGGCTTTATTTTTTGCTTAGAAAAGACCTTTTATGTTCCTAAATCAAATTTCAGTTTATGTAATGAATCTAAAGTTATTGGTTATGGTACATTATCTGATGGTCTTTATTCCATTCAGTTATAAAATAATGATGCTTATAATTTGATGCATGTCACTGCTGGATTGAAAGGATGTGCTGTGAATGAAGAATTCTCTATGTTGTGGCACCGTAGATTAGGACACATCTCTATTGAGAGAATTAAAAGATTAGTAAATGAAGGAGTACTTAATACTTTCGATTTTGTTGACTTTGAGACTTGCCAGGATTGCATTAAGGGTAAGCAAACGAACAAGTCTAAAAGGGGTGCCAAGAGGAGTACAAACCTGTTAGAAATCATACATATAGATGTTTGTTGTCCAGATATAGACGCAAGTAGCTCGAAATACTTTATCACCTTCATAGACGACAATTCGCGATATATGTATCTATATTTAGTTCATTCTAAGGATGAAGCTTTGGATGCCTTTAAAATGTTTAAGGTTGAAGTGGAGAATCAATCTGGAAAACCGATTAAAATCGTGAGGTCAAATAGAGGTGGAGCGTACTATGGTAAATACACTAAAAGTGGACAAGTGCTTGGTCCTTTTGCGAAGTTTCTTTAGGAACATAGGATTGTTGCCCAGTATACCATGCCTAGTTCTCCAGATCAGAATGGTGTGGCAAAAAGAAGAAACCAAACCTAAATGGACATGATGAGAAGTATAAGGAGTAACACAAAACTTCCTCAGTTCCTGTAAACTGAAGCTCTAAAAACAACTGTGTATATAATAAACCGGGTTCCAACCAAGGCTGTCTCAAAGACACCTTTTGAGTTATTTAAGGTTTGAAACCGAGTCTGAGGCATATACGTGTTTGCAGATGCCCGTCTGAGGTGAGAATTTACAACCCATAAGAAAAGAAGCTAAACCCAAGGACCATTAATAGGTATTTCATTGGATATGCTGAAAAGTCTAAGGGGTATAGATTATATTATCCATCTCACAACACTAGAATTGTGGAATCAAGAAATGCAAAATTTCTTAAGAATGACTTTATCAGTGGGAGGGGTCATTTTCAAGACATAGGTTTTGAAAAGGGCCACTATGAAGCTCAATCCTCTGGTTCAAGTGATAGATTGATTGTCATTCATACCCCTCAAGTTGAAACGGGTATTGGACAACTAGTTACTGAAGTTCCACAAGCTGTTAGTACCAATCCAGTAGATTAAGTTGTAAATGAGGAATAACCAAAAATTGTTGAGCAATTTAACAACAGGTTAAACAACTCGTTCCTCGTGGGGATGATGATATAACATTGAGGAGATCTACTAGGATTAGAAGGTCAATAATACTTAGTGATTATATAGTGTATCTACAAGAGTCAGATTACAACATTGGAGCCAAAAATGATCCTGAAACGTTTTCGCAAGCCATGAGTTCTAAGGAATCGGACTTGTGGTACAATGCTATAAAGGATAAGATGGATTCTATGGCATCTAATCAAGTCTGGGATCTCATTGAGTTGCTAAATGGTGTGAAAACCATTGGATGTAGATAGGCATTTAAGACAAAGAAAGACTCACAAGACAACATTGAAAGACATAAAGCAAGACTTGTTGCCAAAGGGTTCACTCAAAGGGAAGGAATCGACTACACGGAGACATTTTCTTTTGTATCTAAGAAAAATTCTCTTAATGAAATCATGGCATTAATAGCTCATTTTAATCTTGAGTTACATTAAATAGATGTGAAAACGACGTTCCTCAATGGTGAACTAGGGGAAGAGGTTTATATGAAACAACATGAAGGATTCTCTTATAGTGATGGTGAGCATTTAGTCTGCAAGCTTAATAAATCCATATATGGGTTAAAACAAGCCTCCCCTGGTAGTGGTATTTAAAATTCCATAAGGTTATAACTTCATTTGGTTTTGAAGAAAATATAATGGACTAGTGTTTATACTAGAAGGTTAGTGGAAGTAAGACTTATTTTCTTGTGTTATATGTGGATGACATTTTGCTTACAATTAATGATAAGGGTTTGCTATATGAAGTGAAACAATTTCTCTCAAAGAATTTTGATATGAAAGATATGGGTAAGGCATCTTATGTCATTGGCATCAAGATCCATAGAGAAAGATCTCGAGGCATTTTGGGTTTGCCTTAAGAGACCTATATTAACAAAGTTTTAAAGAGATTTCGGATGAAAGATTATGCACCAATTGTAGCACCCATAGCTAAAGGTGATAGATTCAGTTTGAATCAATGCCAGAAGAATGACTTTGAGCGGGAACAAATGAAGAACATTCCATATGCTTCAGCTGTTAGAAGCCTTATGTATGCTCAGGTCTGCACCTGACCTAACATTGCATATGCTGTTGGAATGTTAGGAAGATATCAAAGTAATCCAGGTATTGATTGCTAGAAAGATGCAAAGAAGGTTATGAGATATCTTCAGGGCACAAAGGATTGCATGCTTATGTACAGACGAACTAAGAACTTGGAAGTAGTTGGATACTCCAATTCAGACTTTACTGGCTACATTAATTCAAGGAAATCAACATCTGGTCATATATTCATGCTAGCTGGTGGAGTTGTATCTTGGAGAAGTGCCAAGCAGACCTTGATTGCTACTTCCACTATAGAGGCTAAGTTCGTATCATGTTTTGAGGCCACCTCGCATGGTATATGATTGAAGAGTTTCATATCTAGGCTTAAAGTTGTTGATTCAATTTCAAAGCCATTAAGGTTGTAATGTGACAACTCCGCTGCAGTCTTTATGGCTAAAAATAACAAAAGTCGAAGTCGAAGTAAGCATATCGACATTAAGTATTTTGCCATAAGAGAACATGTTAAGGAAAAGAAAGTTGTCATAGAGCATATTAGCATTGATTTGATGATTATAGATTCTTTAACTAAAGGCATGCCACTTAAGCAATTTAAGGATCACATAGTGCAAATGGGACTTAGTTCCATAATGTGATTTTGTTGTATATTTGCTGATTCAATGAAACTCTTATTTAGTTTAATATTTTTCATATATTTTGTGCACACATATTTTGATTGGTTTTGAGAAATGTCATTTAATTTGGACCTAGAATAAACGTATGGTTTATTCATTAAGTTTAAGGGCTAATAATGAGAAATTTTATATATGTAATACATGGAAGATAATACTCACTATAAAAGGATTAATCGTCATAATTCATATATTTGATTTCTTGTTATGTTTGTGCTGGGTTAAATGGGCTAAGTGGGAGAATATAATATTTATGAAAAATTATCTAACCTTCCTACTGTTAATGTATGGTCCATTTAATACATTTACCCTCTGCACACGCACCTTATCACCCATACTCCCGAGCTTCTTCCTCTGTGATGGACAAAGGTATGGAGACGGCTATAAAGGTTGTTTTTGGGTCCCTATCCTTACTAATGCACTAGAGTACACCATTGACGTGTTAAAGAGAGATGCTAGAAGATTCGAAAACTTAGAGACAAAGAGGATTATCGATGGGCAATAGCTGGAGGTATTTTGTTTCGATTATGCTTCTGTTGTTTTATATGCATGTATCTTTTACGTATTGTTATTGTTTGAGATGCATGTTGTTGCTAGGTTAATTACATTCTTATCATTCATTGACTTGCATAAACATGGGAAACTCTCAACCCTAGGACTCTAAAACCCATTTGATGAGTCATCCCTAAGACTCTAAAACCCATCTGTTAAGCCATGTCCAGCTCTTGCATCACTTAAAATTTAGCCCTTTAACATAAAAAAATCAATTAAATAATAAAATGCTTAAACATCAAACTCAAAGAGCGATTGGTTCGTATATGAGAATAGTAATAGGAATGTAAATAAATATAGCGAGGAATGAGAATGAATATTATCATTATAATTATGATGGTTGGTTAAGAGAAAGAAATAATTACCATTACTATTGATAGTAATTTGTTTGCTAAAAATATTGAGAAATAAAAATTATTTATATTTTAATTAATTACAATATATTTATTTAATTAAAATAGTGATTTACCAAAAAAATTAATTAAAATAGTGTAATTAATT
>JANKYE010000005.1:21137946-21161989 GCA_032467995.1 Erythroxylum dillonii | reverse complement strand
ATTTCTTCTAAAACACAATTCATATACAAAAACACTCATTGAATTTCATTTAATATTTCTAAATTCCACTAAAAGATTGAGGTCTAGCATCATCTGATCAACTTGTCTTCCATACTAAATCTGGGAACTTTTTTACTGTATCTTCTAAAAGTTTAGCTATAGCAAAGAAACAGTTGGAAGAGGATGTCAACAACCCTACCCCTGAGGGAACATCTTTCACTATTTTAATTGGTGACTTTGAACATGCAAGGACCTTTCTTAGGAATCTAGACATAGGGAATTCATTTACCTTTACCGACTCTCATGTCACTTGGAATCCAAAAAATAATTATTTCAACTCTTTATCGATGGAATCAACTTAAAACTTTATTTATTGTTCTACCTATAAGAATTTTTAAAACAAACTCTCTACTAGTTAGGAGTAAGGCTGCTTATTATTGTTGTTGTTATTATTGTTGTATTATGTCTGTAAGAATTGTTAAACTTCTAATTAAAATCTTGTACTACTTACAATATATCATTATATTATATTGATATCACTTCCAAAATTTTTATTAATAATTTTTTTTACTATTACTAAATATTAATGATTAAGAATAATTGTTTACTTAAATTTATGGTATTCTTATCCTATTAAATTTAAAATTTTTGGTTCACAATTATTTTAATTTCCAAAATATATTTACTTTTCATATTTTAAATAACCTACCACTTGTTTTTCAACAATATGTTTTAAACATTAAAAGCAATTTCACAACAAAAGATATCTTCACTAGGAATATAAAAATATCAATTATAATTAACCTTAACTACAATTATTAAGTACACTTAGCATTAACAAACTATCTTCCAAATATTATTAATTTTAACAACACTATCACATATATAAATTCATCAAAATTCCCTTAAAATTTTATGGAAAATATTTAACAAACAATTTTTGCGACGAAACTCATAATTGTCACAAAATGCTATCACAATTGCGACGAATCTAATAAATGGTGATCATATATGGCATCATCTACGACGCTTCAGAAACTCATCGTCAAACACTAGTGATGAACTAAATAAATCTTCGTACTAAGTATACATTCTGTGACGGTTTCCAAGTATCATTGCTCAATATTACGTTTCTACATCCCTAGTGCGACGATTACTCCAATAGTCACAAAAAAGGCGATTATTAGCGACGCATTATATATTTCAGTCACTATTTGTTCCAACCATTTGTGACGCTTTACCATAATCAACGCCAAGTACATTGATATCCCCGGACCCCGACATTTGGTGACGATATTTCTGTTCGTTGCAAAAATCTTTTGTTTTGGAGATGAAATTATTTAATCATCTTTAAAACTTGATGTTATTGCAACGATATTTTGTAATAGTCGCAAGATATGTTCACTTTTCCGACGTTTCGTTAAAATGTTTTAAAATTGTTTACTTATAGCATCGAACATTTAAATCGTCGCTCTAATCTAAAATACTAATCCTTTATAAACTTTATTAAAAATTCTTTATTGTAATCTTAAAACTCATTATGCTTTTTTATGTTACTATCTCTCTCTCTCCACATATAGATATATATCGACTAAAGCCCAAAATCTACGAACATTTTATGAAAAAGAGCACCGACATCTAATTCCCACTTGCTAGTTGAGTAAAGGATAGAGATCACTGGCGCTTTACCATGTTGTCTGTTGATGCGAAATGCAGACACAAGTCGTATTACAAGTAAAGTCGGAAGAAAGGTTTTGGATTCTCAACTTAAAAACTTCGTTCAGTTCTCTACTTCACATCTGCCTGTAAAGATTCAAACCTTTAGGGGTTGAACTAGCAGTTTCTAATCTTCTCTGACCTTCGTATTTGTTTCTACATCAAAACAAAACTTTCTGGTCCATACTGTTTGAACCTTCTTGGCTCTTCTTGTAAATTCTTTGTCATCGCAGTCATGGAAGTTCCTTTATCTTTAGTTGTTTTCCTGTTCCATCAAGTCTCTTCATTTGCTTCACATTTACATGTACCAAGTGTTTGGGCATAAACGGTGTGGGTTTTGAACAAAAGATTGAAAGATGACGAAGAGGGCATGAATTGAAGCTAGTTAAAAATGAGTATTTGAAAGATGAGAATCCAGTTATGTCCCATGGTGCATATTTGTTTGTATTGTCTAGCCTGGTTTAGTTTTTTTCTTGCTGTCGGTTTATTGTTTATTTTCTGAGAAAGATTCCTTTCTCTTACTCTCCCCATTTTTATTCGGGTTTCATAATTTAGTATTTATGCGTAAGAATCCTATACCTTATTCTTGGTAAAGGATGCATTTAGAAGGCCCCAAAGATTACTTTATAATTGGGTAGATTATTTTTGTAAAAATCCAGTGTACTGTATTGAATTTATGATAGTGAATTCAATCTCTGATCTGACTTGAGCTTGATGGAAGAACTCCATCCAGTAGTACCGCTAATCTGTTCAAAATATTGTAAACTTAACTATGCAGTTACCTTTGATTCTGATTACTGGAGTCATAATGCGTAGGGGACATTATCCTTGGTTCTGAATCTGTAATGGAGCCACTTGTAAGTTTTTCCTGCTTGCACACGGTAATAGTTTATTCCTATGTTTTCCAATTTATATCTTCATTAATTTTTTTTTCACTGTTTCTACCTGTATTACTTATGGGACTATGAATTAGAGCTCAGAATTCTGTTGAGGATACCTTTGTGGGAAAAGTTTACTCACGACGCAAGAAAAGTGGCTGACAGGACAGCCGTTAATGAGTTTGCTTTTGTTTTATATTTTACAGATTATGTTTCCTGCTTTTGTTGGGATTCTATTTTTAGACTTTATATCTAATTAGGAGTTCTAATTAAGTTATTCTTAAGCCTATTTAAAGGCTGCTATGGTTAATAAAGAGGTAAGCAAACTTTTAGCAAGAAAAACATAGTTGCCAGATTAAAAAAACAGCAGCAGCTGTACGAGACCTTGTCGAGGATAGGTCTACCCTTTGTGTCAGCGTAGGTTCTTCAGAGGAAGGGGAGAACACGTCTAGAGAAAAAGAGTTAGCTTACCCTATGTCTCAACTCATGACTCGATCCTACGCTGGAATACATAAAAACTTGGCATTAGAGCCACCTATAATGGGTGACCCGAAAAGCTTGATCAGCAAGTTGGAGGCTTTTATGCAAACTATGGCCATGAGGCAGCAGGCACTAGAAGAATAGATGGAGGAGTTCTCACGCCATGTATATAGATCAGGGAAGGATTCAAGAAGGGACAATGTTGGTGTTTCTAGTAGTGGAAACCGAGGGAGCCAAAACAATTCAAAGGAGAGAACAAATAGGCAGGTAAGAGGTTAGTTGGTACCACGCTACTCCAAGCTTGAATTTCCGGCCTATGATGAGTCAGAAGACTCCTTGATATGGTTAAGGAGGCGCAAATAATTTTTTGGGAATCAAAAATTTCAAGAGGGAGAAAAGATGGGATTGGCAGCCTTCCACTTTATGGGGTAAGTGCGGCTGTGTTTTTATCAACTAGAGCAGGAGAAGTTGGAATTGGATTGTTACGGATTTAAAGAACATTGTCTTATGAGGTTTGGACCACTCATGTGCAATAATCCTTTAAGAGAGTTGGCAACACATGAATTGTAAAAGATTATCAGCGATATTTTCAGTCCTTGTTAGCGAGAACTATAGACTTGAATCTCTGTCAAAAATTGAATTTATTTATGGCAGGATTGGTGGAGAGCCTTCAAAGTGAGGTAGAGATGCAATAGCCCGGTAATTTGGGAGTGGCAATGAATATGGCACGGGCTTTAGAGAGGAAACAATAATGTATATTACAAGGCAGCTCCAAATTTTCGACTGGGTGAACAACCCCTAAATCAGTTGCAACCAGCGTTGCCTCTGTTGAGAATAAAAGCAAAAAAGGAGTGAGTGGAGGAGGAAAACCGGCAGGGTCAACTACCAGCAGTTCAAGCAGCACCCCAACCTCATTTTTCAAAAGGCTTTCAAAGGCTGAGATGGCACAAAGAAGGGCTAAAGGGTTGTGCTTTAATTGCGATGAATCTTATTTAATGGGATACAAGTGCAAGAGGATTTTATGGATCGAAGTGCCAGACTGAGATATTGAGCAGGAGGAAGAGGTGTTAGGCAATCCGGAGATTTTGTTGCATGCTATAAGTGGGATTCAAAGCTTACAAACTATGCAATTACAAGCATTAGTAGTTGGGTGGTTGTTGTGGGTATTGGTAGATTTAGGAAGCACCCATAATTTTATTCGGGAGGATGTGATACTCAAAATTGGTATTACAATTAGGGAGTGGCCAAGATTGCAAGTGGCGGTGGCCAATGAAAAAAAGTGTCTAGTTTGGGTATCTATAAGGCAGTAACTCTACAAGTTGATTATGATTCTTTTACCACTAACCTTTATTCTATTCCCTTGTATGGTTTTGAAGTGGTTTTAGGGGTCAAATTGCTGCATACGTTGGGCCCTATACTCAGGGACTTTGCGTCTCTAACAATGAGTTTTGAGCTGGATGGGAAGAAGGTGCAATGGAAGTGGCAAGTTTCGAGTGTTGAATCGAGAGTGACAATAATAAAGGGACAACATTCAACCTCCATCGCTATAGAAAAATTGTTGACATAATTTCCAGATTTGTTTATGGAACCTTTAAGATTATCGCCGAGTCGAAGTTGTAATCATAAAATTCTTTTAATGCTGGGATATGGATTGGTGGTGGTGCAACCTTACCGTTATCCTCACCTTCAAAAGGATGAGATAGAGAAGCAATGTATGGCTATGATACAAAGGTCAACATCAACGTATCCAATGCATAAGGCTTTTTGCTTTACGAGAGTCGGGGAGGGCCATAATGTATGCAACCTTCCCTTTGTATTTTTACAATAAAACTATTTTTTTTACTTGAATCCGTGACCTTATGAACAAAGGAGCAACTTTACCAATTGCTATGCTACAATAAGGAATAATAAGACTAAGTCAATCTTCCTTTTCTTCACCTGTATTACTAGTGAGGAAACATGACGGAACATGGAGGTTTTATGTGGACTATAGGGAGCTTAACAATCACGAAGTTAGATCTTCGTTTAGGATACTATCAAATTAAAATGGATTGTTGGAATATAGAGAAGATAACTTTTAGGACACACCATAGGCATTTTGAATTCCTTGTAATACCTTTGGGTTTACCAACGCTCTCTCTACTTTTCAAAGTTTGATGAATGAGGTGTTTAGCCCTTATTTGTGTAAGTTTAACCTAGTCTTCTTTGATGACGTTTTAATATATAGTAAGACATGGGTTGAGCATATTTAATACATACGTTTAGTTTTTGAATTATTGCAAGCTCACCATATGTTGCTTAGGAAATCTAAGTGCAAATTTGGGGAGACTCAGGTGATGTACTTGGATCATATTGTCCATAGTGAAGGAGTGTAAGCGGATGTAAGTAAGATTAAGGTGATAGTAGATTCGTCAATACCACAATTGGCCAAGGCTCTTAGGGCTTCCTAGGATTAGCAAGGTACTACTGGAAATATATTTAAAAAATTATGGAAAATTGGTAGCACCTCTGACTAGCCTTTTGAAAAAAGACCCATTCAGCCTTTTTTAAGTTGAAGAAGGCTCTTTTTGAAGCCCTTGTTTTGAGGTTGCTTAATTTGAGGAAGAGTTCATGGTAGAGTGTGATGCTTCTTGTAGTGGTATTGGGGCAATCCTACAACAACAAGGCCATCCAATTGCATTTTTAAGCAAAAAATTGGCAAATCGCCCGTATAAGCTCACAGCATATGAAAGAGAGCTTATTGGTCTTGCTAAAGTTGTGACCCACTAGAATCTATACCTCTGAGGGAGGCTTTTTCTCATCATGACCAATCACTTCAGTCTAAATTTTTCGTTAACCACTTCAACTCAACAACATTGGATTAGTAAACTAATGAGTTTTGATTTTAGGATAGAGTACAAGGTGGAGCGACTGAACTAAGTTGTCGACACACTTTCCTGATATGATGAGGAGGATGGCCCATTCTTTGCTATTTCTATGTCACTGGCTGACATTTTTGATGTCCTTTGACAAGAAGTGGAAGCCTTGGATGACTTGAAACAACAACGGGACAGCATAGAGAATGGGAGGCTGAAGTTGCTTGGGAAGTAAGGGATGGCTTGATCTTTTTCAAGGGGAAGGTCTATTTGTTGTCAACTTCTCCCCTAGTGCAAACCATCTCGGGCATTCATAATATGACCCACAAAGGGGTCCAGCAGACATTGCAAAAGGTGCGCAGACATTTCTTTTTCGAAGGAATGAAATCAGTAATGGTTGAATTTGTGCAGAGTTGCCTGGTTTGTCAACGCAACAAGTGGGAGAACTTATACTCAACAATGCTTTTATAGCCTCTTTTGGTGCCCCAACAAGAATGGGCCGATATTTCAATGGATTTATCGAAGCATTACCCAAAGTTCCGATGGAAGTCAATTTTGATGGTGGTTGTAGACAAATTTTTCTAGATATGCACTTTGTTCCACTTGCTCATCCTTTCAGTGTTATATTTGTCGCTCATCTAATTTTTTATAAAAGTCTTTCGTTTGCAGTGGTTACTTGAGACAGTTGTTTCTCATTGAGACAAAGGTTTTACGAGTGTCTTTTGAAAGGAATTGTTTCGTTTGTGAAGAACAAAATTGGCCTTTTCTTCAGCTTATTACTTGCAGTCAGATGGCCAAAATGAAGTTGTAAACCGCGCCATTGAGATTTACTTGCGTTGCTTTTCGAGCGATAGACCATAGCAATGGCTCCAATGGATTTCGTGTACAGAGTATTGTTACAACATATCTTTCTACTCTTCCTTGCAAGCTACATATGCTATTTTTGGTGATGTATGGACGGGATCTTCCGTGTTTGCTTGATTGTATAGCTGGTTCCCCTAGAGTTGAGGTAGTGGATCGCGCTCTTTAGAAAAGGGATATAGTTTTACAGTCAACAATGGAGTGTTTACTACAAGCCCAGCAATGAATGAAACTTACATATGATGCTAGTCATCGGGAGATCTCCTTTGAAAAGGGCAATTGGGTTTGGTTGAAGCTTCACCCTTACCAAAAACTTTCAATAGGGAAGAGAGGACCTCACAAATTGTCTTCAAAATATTTTGGTCCTTGTAAAGTACTATAAAGAATTGGTACAATAGTCTACAAGTTGGAGCTACCAACAGGGAGTCATATCCATGATGCTTTTCATGTGTCCTTGTTAAAGAAGTTTAAGGGCGATACTCCAAGTTCATTGGCCGCCCTATCAGTCCTCCATGATGGCCAATTGTTGTCTATTTCCCACTCTATTATCTGGTGTAGGATTAAAGAGGCAAACAAGTGGTGTTGATGTGTTGGGTAGACAGTTTGGATGAAAAAGCTACATGGGAAGATTTCACCGCTCTTCAAGAGGTCTATCTGGCAAGGAGGGAGTAATGTTGAGGATGCTTTTGTAGGAAAAGTTTACTCGCAACGCATAAAAAGTGGCTAATAGGATAGCCGTTAACAAGTTTGCTTTTATTTTGTTTTATTTGATTTTCTTTCGTATTTTAGGGCTTTTCCAAATTATGTTTTCTATTTTTATTGAGATTCTATTTTTAGATTTTATATCTAATTAGGAGTCTTTAATTAGGTTATCCTTAAAGCCTGTTTAAAGGCTGTTATGGTTAATAAAGAGGTAAGCAGACTTTTATCAAGAAAAACACAGCAGCTAGGTTTAAAAAATAGCAGCAGTTGTACGACCCTGTTGAGGACAAGTCTCTTCCTTGTATCGACATAGGTTCTTCAGAGGAAAGGGAGAACACAGCCAGGGAAAAGGAGGTGACTTTCTCTTTGTCTCGTCCCGTGATTGGATCCTACGCTAGAGTACATGGCAAATTCCTGTACCCTATTGTTGAAATGCTTAGTTGTGTTCAAGAAGCTACAAACTATGATCAATGAGGGTATCACTTTCTGTTTGCCATTGAACGGCATGTAGTTTTGTGAACTTCTTTTATATGATTACATTTATCTCGTTGTATCCCTTCTTGTTGTTTATATTCAATGGTAGCTGTTAATATACGATTGTAGCTGCATCTGATCTCTATTAATGTTTTACTTGCCTTATGGTAATTACCGAAGGCACCAAACAAGATTGGTGACCGCTCAACCAGTGATGTTGTTGTCAGACTACGGACGGAAGATGGTCGAGATGACTGGTTTTATTGTCATTCTCACGTATTGGTAGAGAAGAGCAAGTATTTTGCTGACCGTCTTTCTGAAAGTTGGCCTACATGTCAGATCCTTGACTCTAGAAGCTGTGTTGAAGTTTACTGTCAAGAGTCAGATTTTGATCACCATGTCAATGTTCTTCGCCTTCTTTATGTTGTTGTGGATGACTCGTTAGATGACCTTTGGCATGGCGTAACAAATGCACTTGGCATTCTACAAGTAGCTGTCAAGCTCGGCTGCCCACAAATAGCTACTGCTTGTGTTAGTTATTTGGAAGCAGTCCCCTGGGAAGAAGCTGAAGAAGAAGAAATTCTTAAAATTATCCCAGAAATGGGATCATTAGCACAACCAGTTCTTTCCCGTCTCCAGCCAGTTAACACGTCAGCTATATGTAGGATTTTTTTGACTGCCATTCAATTTGCCACATCATCACCTCCTTCACCTATGAATGACCTAAAAACTTCTGCTCAGGAGCAACTTGAATATATGCTCACAGAAGATGATGATGGGCCCCTTTTAACTGCTGATGAAAATATTAAATCTGAGGCAAATAAATGTGTGAAAGAACTATTCATAAGATTTAACAGTGTTTTAGAATCTCTATTATGTGAGCCCGTAGATTTTGGTTCTGAGGCAAGAAGAATAAAAGCATTTCAGCTTCATCTATCAGATCTGTCATGGGCTTGTCAGATTTTAAAAATTTTGGAGAGCATGAAGGATTTTGTCAATGGTTGGGTAGACGCATCACATAAAATAGTTCAGTTTGTTGAGCAAGCAAGTTCAGCTGCCGAAACTACTGAAATAAGGTTAAAGGTTGTGGAGGTGGCAGGAAGGGTTTTAGAAGCAATTGGGTGTGGCACTGTTATTTTACCTGCTGCAAAACGACTTTATATGTTGAAGGTTTGGCTTCCATTTGTAAGGATTACAAAACCTTTAATTGATTCTGTTGCAACTACCAGTGAGGAATCTCTGAAACTTAAGGTCGACAGTGAGCTCTGGCATTCCTTGGAATCTACGTTTGTTTCAATAGTTGTTGCACTGCCATCAGCAGACCAGGCTGAGATATTGTCGGAATGGTTAGGAAATAAGCACATTCATTATCCAGACTTGACTGAGGCGTTCGAGGTGTGGTGTTACAGAACAAAGATTGCCAAGAGAAGGTTGGCACATATTTGGCTCAATCGCAGTACAGTCAATTCACCTTAATCGATTTATATGTGATTTGATTCCAATCTTTCGTCACACAGGGATTGTGTTTAGCATTTATTGACATTGTTTTGCAAAGAGTCGGCTCTTGGTCTTGAAAGTAACTGCCTAAGCTACAGCCTACAGGCACTTACCTTTAACATGCATTACAATATTGAGATTTCGCATCAAATTTGTAAATTATATAATGCAGAGCTTCTGCTTAGTTGTAAAAATCCTGCCATTTCTAGGGTGTCATTGATGAGTGTGTTAACCAAACTCAAGGTTTGTATTGACAATTTTTGTGAAGAATGGCTGAATCTAAACTAGCTATGTCATTTTAATGGCATTATCTTATCGATTTTGCTTTCTATAATGTGTGATTTATTGTGCTATCTGAACTTAGTACTTTTGCCTGTGTATGGGTTTTGTCGTGCTCTTTGTTTTATTTTTGTATTTTTAGTTAGCTCATCCAGCCCGGACATATAGGCGTGTGCTAGGCTGCTAGCCACAAGTAAAAGCTTACATCAAGAACATGAAACTGTCTGAGAAACATTTGTGGCAGCTGAATACCCCATGTGATGTGCATGTTATGTAACGAGACTTCACAATAGGTTAGTGATGGAACAGTATATCATATTCAGCCATGTACCAAATACACACGCTAACCTTGAAGTAGAAGTAATCCTTTATAAAGAAAGGAAAATACGAAAATTTTATTATGCACCTCATTTTTCCTTATCAGTAACACTTCCCATTAGGCGACATATTATATATAGAGGAATTGATGCCTTAAATTCTTTGCTGACATAACTTGTCTGCTCCGCGACCTTCTGAAGTAGAAAGGTATCTGATGTCACGCTCTACGCTCGACTCCAGTGATTTTGTCATCAAAATATTTCCAACTTTTCTTGTTTATTACAAGAAGAATCGGAAAGCTCGTTTTGCATTGCAAAATCCTAATGCTTCTCAGTTCATTCTTAAGACTGCAAATGTTCATTTTCTGTCCTGCAGTATCTCCATGCACAGAATTTCATATCCCCGAGCTCTTTGGAAGCCACCAAGATTCCTGGTTTCTAATACTCTTTATTCCATTAATTACTCATGTTGACACCATATTTGCTCACAATAGATACAATATTGGTATACCCCAATATCTGATTCTTATGACTATCCATCTTCCAAACTTACAAAAATAATAAACAATCCCCAACCATATATACTGTCAAAGAGTCCTAAACTGTCTAAGAACTCGATGGTTCTATGCCAATGTATAGACCTATACCAAGTAATTTTTTTTCCCCCTTTCTTTACACTACCATACGTTTTCCCTGCTCCGTAATTATTGTGGGAACAGAAAGAAATAGTGGAAAAGAGATTATCAACCTATCAAGCCTCTTTTTACTCACTTCTTCATGTATACTGATCACGCCACGAAGTCTGGCAACAGCGGTGCAGCGAACCTCTTCCTGTTTCCAATGCTGATATTGTCGTAGCTTGTTGAAGAATGAGGAGCAGAAGTACTAATCGTTCCATACTCGGTTGGTTCAGCAAGTTCAACCCTTCTTCCCAGATGAATGCTTTGGCTGGGAAGAAAACTTTGATGAGTGGCAGATAAGGATAGGTTTTCACAATGAGGAAGGCCAAGAGTGAGAGAGACACCATTGCCTGAGAACCTTGGTGTGAACTGCTCTGCCTCGAACCTTCCGATTTCACCAATTGGGTATTGCCCAAAACCTCCAATAAGATTGGTCTGACCTCCCATGAATGAGTACCCATCTCTGCTCTGCCTCTCGCTTCCAAATTTCATGGGAACATGACCATTGTTTGCCTCATCAGGCTTGACATCCATGTCTATAGATGGGACTATTGCTGAGGATTGCATCATGTCAATGCTCCTAGGTTTCTTAGGACTTCCTTGTGTAATTCCTTCTAGCCCTGATGATCCCACGAGGGAGAAACCGGTCTGGTTTCCTACATTTCCTCCCACAATAGATGGAGAAGTCACCGAAAATGAAATTGCAGGAGGGTTCAGGTTTGGTGAATTGTCGAAGGACTTGAAGCTCTTGGCTTGGTTTTCCGTACCCGAACTCTTCTCTTGTGGAGCTGACTTTGAAGTTGAATCCTCATTCTGTTCACTCTTGCTTGTTTTGTCTTCTGATCCATTTTGTTCTTGTTCCTTAGTTTCCTCCAAATACATTTCTTCTACCATTGGCTTCCAAAGCCTAACCCGAGCATTGATGAACCAGTTAGACACCTGAAAATGAAAATTTAGAAGTATGATTGACCATAAGAACTGAGACAAATTAAATAAAAGTAAACGTGAAAAGCAGAGTAGGGACACGCCTGGCTCCTTGTAAGCCCTGTCTGTTTTGCTAACATGTGTTTGTCTGCATCCTTTGGATAACTGAAATAGGAGCCCAACAAGTTGTTAAAGAGTTGTTGAAACATTTAACGCTAGAGTGATCAAATAAGACCAGAATGATTGAAATCACACAAGAAGATTGAACAAATAATAACAAATTTGAGAGCTTACGGATGGAGGAAGTGCTCAAAAAGCCAAGCGCGAAGAACAGAAACTGATCTTTCAGGCAATCCTCTCTGGGGTCTCCAAGCGTTGTGCTGGATCATTCCCAATTGCTGAAGTGCTCTTTGCTGTCGAAGCTGATGATCGACATAATTGAGCCTCGAACCGTCAATTTTCCCTCCTGGGTAATCTTCTTCACCTAAGCTCTTATTTGCGACTTTAATTTGACCTGCTATTGCATCTTTCAAGCACCGAAATTGCTTTGAGATTGTTTGAAGTGCAAGAGCTGTGTATGTCTTTCCAGACCCAATTCCTGCTACTTGCTCGAACGAAGAAATCACTACCTGCATTTGGTGATGGTACTGCCTGTACCTTTGCTCAACCTTCAGACAATAAATGAAAAGAAAATAGTTTCCCAATTAAGTGATGTAATAACAAGGTAATGGGCTTGAAGCAACCTATGAAACTCTTTTTCTTTTTTCTTTTTTTTTTTTTTTTGCTGACATCTACTTAGACAATCCTTAATTTGTTTTGACATTCGGGGAAAGATATGGTTTTCCATCAAAACCAGGTTCTAGAGAGGTGGGACTTCAACATTTCAAAAAGTTTTGAGACCTCGTCAGACCTAAAACAGCACCTGACAGAAATATGGAGTCCATTTCCCTTAATGGGACTCTGCCATTGAAAGAGACCCAACTCTATTTCATTCTATTCTCACAGCCCGCGAAACCTTAAACCCTCTTCATTTCCACTGTGGCTAAACTTCATCGTATAGAAAAGAAGAAACATCCAAACCTCTTTGTACACAAGCAAAAACAAGTTTTTTTTTTGACATACCTCATCAAGCATGCTTAAGAGTTTAGCTTTCTTCATCTGAATTTCCTGCCTCTCTGCAGTACCAAGCTCACTTCCACGTTTTCCACTTCCTTCCACACCACCTGACCCTTCACCGGCCGATGACTCTCCGGCGACCTTACTACTGCTGTTTGTACCAGTCCCACCATGTTTCTCTGACAACTCACTTCTTATGCCACGGTTATTAACATTAACAACCTCATCAAGTAGCTCCTGAGCAGCCGTCAAGTACTTGGAGCTCAACAACACACCTTGCATACCAGAAACTCCGTTAGTCACTCCCGAAGTAGACGACACCGACCCGCCAGAGACTCTCATATCTTCACCAGACAACGCTTGAGCCTGTGATCCGTAACCTGGCTGTTGCTGTGAAGAGAGGCTCAAGGAGAGACCCTGCTGAGCGCGTTGTACGTCACGCGCCGCCGATGCTGGATCAATTGAATTATAAAGATTGTAGTGGACACGAGGGATAAATCCATGCAAAGTTGAAGAACTGTCGTGGGAGTTAGGGTCCAAGGGAATTCCGACGAATTGCTGAGTGTTGGATGTAGCGTGGGAGATGTGTGGTGGCTGAGCCGCGGCGATGGCGGAGTTGAGGAATACGAGATTACTGATCGGAGGAGTAGGAGTAGGAGGGCTCTCAGAGTATTGAACATAAGTAGGGTTCATGAGTACGAGGGTTTGAAGTCCTTCTGCTGATGCTGCTTGAATTTCAGGATTCCCGTGAAAGAACGTCGCCATCTAGTTCGTTGAGTTCTATGAAAATATGATCTTTTAAGTGTCACCTGAAAAAACAGACTACGTCAATTACCTGGTCTTCACATCTCTACATATCATATTCTCCTACACACTTAGTATATCCTCAAAATACGGACTTGGGACGACCCTTGTTTCTCTAAGCGCACAAACGTACACATATGACTTACTACATATACTGGTTTTGAGTGGTTTTCAGATCAACACACCAAGGAGAGCTTAGAATTGATGAGTGTTTTGGGGAGTAAGGTGGGATGCTCAGTCGTTGCTTAGAAGAAATGAAGAAAAATGAGAAGGGTAAGACTTGAGATTTGAGTGAATTGAGTGAGGATCAACGTATTTTCTGCACAAACTCTGAAAGAATTTGCTTGAAGCATATGATTGCACACACAAATTTTGAGCACTTCATCTTCTGGAGCATCAAGAATACGTAGAGAAAAAAAGAGAAGGGAAAGGAAGTAAAACAATGAGATATCGCCGCTTATATAAAGGAAAAAATTATAAATTGAAGAGGGGGAGAGAGAGAGAGAGAGGTATTGATTATAGTAATAGCTTTATATAATTGGAACCTGCTGTGATGGAAATCTGCGTGTGCACGTGCTTCATGATCATCTGCTCTTCTATGTAAAGGAAAGAAGTTTCAATTACAATGACTAATAAAGTCCATGAATTGACGAGAAAGGAGATATAGATATACATGTATCCATGATATAGAAAAAAAAAAAAAAAGGTACATCAGAAACACAAAACATCACACCCACCCTGTCTCTGTGTGATCTGTTTCGTGTTATTTATCTACTTACCTATAGTTTATCAGTCTCCTTCAATTAATGGCACAATTAACTAGCTAAAATTACTGAACCTCTTAAAAAAGATTTAGTGTTTCTTCCTTTTATAAGGTCTTTTGGCAGGCTAAGTAGTATTAGAGCTAAGTTTTATCCTGGGTCACCCCACATTGTGAGTTCGAATCTTCGACTCCTAGGATCATTGCGTCAGAGTTGCACAAATGAAATGTGGAGATTGCTTAAGTGATTTGGTACTTCTTCCCTTCACAAGGCTTTTGGAGGCTCGTAACCCTTTCAGAATGAAATCTCTGCAACTCCCCCACTGCAAAGGAAATAGAGAACTGAGGAGAAAGATGAAGTTAAAAGGCTGAGAAAAAGATACCCATCTTTATTTCCCTTGTTATCCCTTATTAGATGAACCTCATTTTATTGCATATAAACATCTGATTTTTTTTTCCAGCAATTCCTATCGGCAACGAATATATTTTGAGGAAAGACCAAATTTTTATATGAGAGAGCAGAATTATACAAGTATATTCAGTCATATCGTATGTATCTATAATGTTTTCTATATGATTGATGTGCAAGTAATTAACTATATGGAAGGTTGCTATCCATACCACACGTTATCTTTCTTATCTTTCTCCTCTGAGTGAGTTAGTACCTGCGAACAGATCAAAACAACGGAACTTCTCTGATTGGACCTCAACCCTTTTCACATAAATTCTTCAGGAATCTTTTTTTTTTTGTAGTGTTTCAATCAACTTTGAGAGAAAGAGAGAGATGAAGAAAGGTTTATGTGTATGCAAGTGTCTTCAACAAAAACAAGTACTACTGCTTTAATGTAAACAACACCTGCTGCCAAGATTAGCAAGGTCCAATAATATGCAGTTTAATTTTTAATAAATAAAGAGGGTATTTTTAAATGACTGTTTTAATTTTTTAAAGAAAAGATGGCAATTTCAAAACATGTCAAAAGATAGAAACAGCCAAAAAAAAAGCATATATGAAAATAAATAAAGGAAATAAAGATGTTGATTATGATGATGATGATGAACACTGTGTGGGGTTGGAATGGAGGGGTCCTCATGTGGTTCAATTCAATAATAAATATCTCTTTGTCCTTTTCATATTCTTGTTCGTATTTCCACTTCTTTTTTCTCCATTTGAATTGCTCAAATTTATTTTTGTGGTTGGATGCCAGAGTGTGGAGATAAAGCAATTAAATTGCTAAGGAACACAGGACCAACCACTACAACACATCTACTTTAATGCTCAAAAAGTTTGCATCTAATTATCTATCAATATATGCCAAAAAGAATTTATAATTGTAGAAATATACCTCCATTGTAGCTACGTACTATCTACTCTCTCTTGTGTAGCATAGCATGGCTTCATGAGGAAGATGAGTTTTGGTCTCCTTTAATTCTCCTCTTCATCCAACATGAATTTAAGAGTAAGTTGAACAAATTTTACCAACTGATATAAACTGCCTCTCTGATTCTAAAATTGTCAAATCTTATGCATTACAATTCATAGCTAATATGAAAAATTCAACAATAGGTGAGGTCCCATGCAAATACAGGCCAAAAATAAAGGGTCCTACCTTTTGTCCTTCCTATTTTCTCCTCTTATCTAGTTTTTCATTTGGGTGTTGAAGAATCCAATAGCCACCAGATGACAAAAGTTAATTTATATATACCTTGCTCAATTTGTATGCAGTGACTGGTATTCCCTTTCCAACGGTTTGTTTGCATCTTCTTCAGTTTCCCTATACTGCTTTTTTAAACGCCTCTGGAATGCTCCAATGCACCCTAAATGGCTATCAGAAATTTTTGTTGAAAAAATATAACAATAAAGACGGAGGAGCGGACTAGCACTTTCTTAAATTCTCAACCTGAGGTTTTTCTTTCTTTTTCTATCACAAAATCCCAAGTGGAGCTATCAACTTCACAGAATATGACAGTAAATTATTTGACTTGAATGTGACTCACATTTACACCAGATAACACTCAGTAATTGAATGGATGGCAGCAGCTGCTAAATTTAACATGCGCTTAATAACGTGCCGTTGCAGGTACTCATTTTTCAAAGTCATTCAATCAATTCATGCCATATAAGGATTCCTTAGTCAAAACCTGCCATGAACATAACATCGAAATCTTTTTGTCGGGCAGACAATTAATTTCGACACTACAGGAGGCTGCCACAAAAACTATGCCTATCTCACTTAGCTGAAAGTTACCTCATGCCAAATTCTGCATGAATACCCTCAGAAATTATGGATCGCGTAAAGTTTTTTTACGGGAGATATTGACGTGTCCAATCACCGTAGAAAATTGCACTAAAGCTGCTTAGATTTACGATCAATGCTTTACATTTATGCTTCAACAAATTTAACTTTCCTACCAACATGGTTACATGTATAGTTTTACCCTAAGACCACAGATTTCCAAACCTTGATCAGTGTTTTTTTTTTCTTCTATGTCTTTCTACCTGGCAGAGGAGGGATTGTAGAACTAGTGATATAAGCCGCTGAAATAGTATTCAGAAGCTAGAACCATCGAATGTACCTCTGTTCATTTCAAGAACATATCCATTGATCAACATAAAGCATAAGCTTCTAGTTATTACTCTTGGCTTTAGCAACAAAGCATATTTTAGTATGGTTCCTGTTGATTGTTGATATGATTTAGAAAATATGGTGAGGAAGTTTCCACACAGGAATCTAATTAGAAAGCAAAAGTCATGAACCCTATTATATATGATGGTGACTTTTGAAATTGATTCAAAAAAAAACCTACGAAGGTGTGTAAGACACTTCAGCCTGATATGGCTGCAATTTTTAAGTCATTGGTTTCTCAGATCAGGTTGCTATTTTGGAAATAATCTTGAATCCTTATCTTCATCACTAGAACATTTGAATAGCCATGAAACCCTAGTACCTGCCCATACTGTCCGCTTCATGGTTTGTTAGTCGATTTCATGACATGTTCATAGCGGCACGTATCAAATCGTCCGCAAGCAAAGCCCTTCCATTGTTTCCCACCATAATTAGTATTCTATCGCTCTCTCCCTCGCACACACACGTTTGTAAAGTTCTTTTATCCTAGTAAGTTGCAAAGGTCTCTCTAACTGTAACTAGCTACATGATATTAATATGACTCTTTGTTATCATGGGACTATTTTCTATCCCTTTTTAATGAAAATCAAATTTTCTTTTCAAGAGAAAAGACTAGTATTAAAGAAGAAAGGCCCGGTCCGGCTCATTAACATCTCTACTTGGCACGTACATATCTCTTTGTGTGAATATAATATTATATATTTCGGCTTGACCCTGGGCCTTGGTGGCCCAGCAAGCCGAGATGCGTCAACTCGTGGCGCAACCCGAAGAGCCACAGGCGGGCTGGGTTGGTCCCTTTTTTTTAGGACTTCTAAAACGACATTGTTTTGACAAAACGACGTTATTTTAGAAGTAACAGTAGAGCTACAGGTCGATCTTGGCCCGTGACAAAATTGGGGCAGATCAACTTGAGTCAAAATCGAATCAGGTTGGGCCGGGCAGGGTCCTTTTGACGTCTCTAGTGCCAAAAGAGAGCATATTAGAAAATAAAAGATTAAACTAGAGATGCCGACTATTAGCAAAAGTGACAGGTGTACTAATGACCGACATCAAAATTATTCTTTTCTTCGATTTTAATTATGAAGTATTGAATATGATTGTGTAAGTCCTCATGCAAAAGTTAAATTTTAGTTTATTAAACTTTAACTTAACCTTTTTTTATTGATTGTCGACCAATAAATCTTTTAGTTTTTAAATATCACATGTCACTCGTATTTAGATGATTCAATCACATTCTCAATATAAAAGTATTTTATACAAAGTATATAAGAAAACTAACTTTGTATTGCTCAATTCACATGATAAAGTAATATAAGGAAAGCACTCCAAAATAAATCATTCAAGATCTTCCTACTTGAAACTCTTAACAACTTTCTTTCAAAAATTTCAACTCTTCTTCAAATAATTGAATAGGTAATATTACATAGATAAAGTACAAAGGATATCTATATATAAGCTTCCAGAACAATCAAATCACCTACTTTCTTTACTAACCCACTAAGTTAGTGAGAAGTTACTTCTTCTGCTAATTGTACTAAATTTGTAGGAAGATCTTTTTTAGGTCACTAACTCCACTTAGCATATAAATATATTTGGAAGTAGTATGCTTCATTTTCGTCTCATTGGACCACTTTTTCACTACTTTAAGTAGCACTTTCACTTTATATGGTACTGTTTTCTATTTTCTATCCGGCTAATTTAATGTTATTTTAAGTTTTTGTCACATTATCACCTCTAAAAGACAAGTGTCTTAATGGGCATTTGGTTTAGCCATGCCGAGTCATTTTTACGTATGGTTTATTCAAGTATGTCTATGTTGCAATCACGTTGCTTTATAAATTAGCAATAATCCAATCTATTATATAATAAATATCACAATTTTAAATACCTTTTTACGTCCTCATCGAAGTTAAGTGCCTTTATACATCCTTAGTATGACTTAATTACAAGATGATCTTAAGCTTTGTATTCAAATTTGCCCATTATCAAAGATTTTTGCCGATGTGCACTAAAGTATTCCTCGTTTGCTCTTGAGTTTTCCTTAATATTATCTATTTTATGTTGCTTACTCGTAGGTCTACCTTATTATATTATCAATATGACATCTTCATGTCAACCTGAGCATTAAATATCAATTAAAGCTCACTAATACTTGCACAATTCAATAACTTAGACTTAAAGTTCTAACAAATAATTCCCACTAAAAAAAATTGACGCTTCTTTCAAAGTAATTCATTGAGAACTTCTTTATAAACGATTCTCTTATAGACTATTTAGTCAAACTTTGAAGATAAAACCTAGTTTTTATTTTTATTGGCACATCATCTACTTACTTTCCTCTCCATTTGGTTTATTTTTCATTGGAAACTCCTTCATAAAGCATATTACACCTGAGATAGTATAATTGTTGATGTAGACTTTTTTTGACAAGTCTTACCTTCTTTTCTTTAATCTTCTGTAACTATGAAACTGATTTGCTTCTCTCACACTTTTCATTTCAGGTATTTATAAGCAAAATTCCCTTCACAAATAATATAAGCAATATCTCTTTTTTTATTGTTTCTTTGACTTATTGTGAGAAGTTTTGTATACAATTCCTTTATCTTTTACTAATTCATTTTAAGTTCCATCATTTTTCGTAGCCTTTTTGCTAGTTTGAACGGGTGGTGATGCTTGGAAGTCCACCAAGGCATTTGTAATTGCTACTGCTTTAGGCAGTTCTTTTGCATTTTGCTTTCAAAGCTTAACCTGTGCCTAACCCTATAAGCCACTTATGAAGTTAAACAACTTGTTTTCCTTTAACATGTCTTGTAAGTCCAACATAAAAGAAGTGAATTTTCATTCATACTTTCACATAGAGTTATTTTGCTTAAACCATTTTAAAGCTTCTCTGGAAGGCTATGAAGTATTGCTAAGGAGGAACTAATCCATTAGTTCTTTCTTAATTTTCTCTTAAGTGTCAATGGAGATTTACCTACATTAATATCATTTGAGGCGCCCATCTTCTACAACAATTTTGTATACCATATATATTATTATGATTGACACCTTTTTTTGAATCAAACATCTTTTTTACTATAAATTTTACTCCATATCTTTTTAAAAAAAATTAAGTTCTTTTGCACTCCACTTACGAGAAAAAACTTATTAGTCTTTTACATTCACTAAATTCTCTCTTATTGAACTATTAGTTTGTTCTTAGATATATCACATTTGAGCATTAATAAGTTATAGTGCGTCTTTTCATTAGATTTCAACTATTTTTTGAAAGCTCTCTTTGTTTCTTGAAGTTCCATCAACAAGGCTTAAAAAGTTCTAAGAAGGAAACTACACTGACCTTCGTTAGGACTAAAAGACCGATTATTGCTTTTTTTTCACAAGATTGCTTCTACCAACTATTGTTGATAAACAATGTATGAACTCCTCACTGAGTTCTGATAACAGTTATCATGGGAATTTTTTAAATTCAATAGAATAGGATAAAATTGCTTAATTCCTTAAATGGTAGTCAAGGTTTAGTCTGCTAAAGCCTAACTCAACCTTCCTTTATGATCACCACCAATAAGTCCATTTGTTTCTAAATGCCTGTCACCACTCATGTTTAGGTGTTTCACGCACACTCTTAACACTTCAGTTTTCATCATAAATAAATCAAATGCAACGGATAATATGGATACAACAAAGTCAAACTTTTATTGTTATATTCATACAATAATTTAATACAAAGATTCGAGTTACCTTTAACTTGAACCAATCTACTATAAATTGTTCAAGATCTGCCTACTCAAATTTCTCAACAAGAACTTTCTTTTAAATCTTTTAGCTCTCTTGTATAGGCTTACAAGAATTTAAGGACCAAGTAAACTTAAACTACTCACTTTGTTCACTAACCTACCAAGTTAGCTGAGAGTTACTACTTCTTCTATTAAACCACCAAGTTAGTAGGAAGTTATCTATATTAGGCCACTAACTCTACTCTAACACATGAAAAATATGTTAGGAAGATGCTCATTCTATTGACATAGCATTCAACCACTTTCCCACTACCTGAAGAAGTGTTCCCATCTTGTAAAGTAATGCTCCTACTTGTTTAGCCTACTACTTTCATATTCTTATCATATATCACCATATCTCCACCTCTTGAAGACAAGTACCTTGATGAGCCTCTGGTTTAAGCATCCCAACTATTTTTGTGCATGGTCCATCCAAGTACATCCACAATAGAATCACAATATTCAACGATCTAAGTGAGCAATAATTTTGAGCCATTACATATTAGACCTAGCAAATTTATTTACCCTTCATTCTCTTCATTGAAGATAAGTATGATAAAAGCAAACATACACAAGAAGGGGGTGAATTGTGTGTATAAAAATCTTTTTTTGCGAGTTCTTTCAATTCGTATAATAAACAGATCCTAGTTAAAACAGTAGGAGTATGTCAGACAATAAAACCTTTTTAAACGACAAAAGCTTGTTAGCCAATAGGAGCCTTTTATAGGATAGGACCCTATTTAATTGAAAGGAGCCTACTAAATGATAAATCCTGTTAAAACAATTTAAAACAGAAGGCTCTTATTAAAACTGAAAGGAACCTCTTGCAAGCTAAAATCAAAAAGAGCCTTTTATAAGGGTGAAGGAGTCTCTTACAAATAACACACATACAATATAATGCAGAAATTTAAAAGTTAAAGATAGAGCGAAGAAAGACGCAGTTAATTTATACTAGTTTGGCTTACAACTCAAGTCTACGTCCAGTATAAGTGTTTCACTATGAAAACTAAGTATTAAATTTTATGAGCCTCTCCAAGCTCACAAGTACATCTTTTTCAAGGTTCTCCAACCTTTCACACTCGAAGTGTATAACAAGCTTCTAAAAAACTCACAAAAAAACAAAATAGCAATTTCTTTCTTGATAGAGTGATTTCACTTTCTAAAACACAATAGTAATGATATGATTCTCAAGAGTATAGATGTTGCTCAAAATGTTTCGACAGTCTGAATATATTCATTCTACTTCACAAGTTCTATTGCTCTTCTTTAAATAATCAATTGCTTCACTCGCATCTTTAGTCAATTGGATGGATTTAATGTTGAATAACTTCGATGTCATCTTTGCCAAAAATCTTTCAGTAATCATGGAGCCAATATATGATCTTCATAATTAGGATCTATTTAGATAAGCCACTTTTAATAAGATAAGTTTATAAAGAAGGTTCCTGCAAGAAATAAAACGTATTTCTTATGATTTTATTTCCTTTTTGAGAATTAAACCATTAATTTTACAAATAAAGTCAAATTAAATTTTGAAATATTATACAATTATCATCAAAATCGTTAAATATAAATCTTGAGTTAACAAAGTATCTTCATACAAGTTTGAACTCACCATGACGTAGTTGCATTATCATTTTTGGTCTTACATTTGAATCTCGCCAATTGCTGAAGATTTTCGCTAATGTATATAAACATTCACCTACTCTCAAACTTTTGTTGATATGGCGCATTTTATCTCACTTATACATAGGTCTTTACTTTGTTCTATTGTCAACATATCATCTTCATGTAAAAATTAAATGTCAAATGTTAGCCAAAACTTATCAATATTTATATGAAGACTTAAGGGCCTAATACTGATCATCTTTTAAATATTAACTTTTTCTCTAAAAAATGATTAAAATTTTTTAATTTTAATTCTTACACTTAAGTTTACTGGGATTATCACTAGACCAACTTATTATGGGTTATTAATTTCATTTTTATATGTATATGTCGATATCTTATACGAGCCATTGCTTTATATGATATAATTGTTGATATGAGAGGATGTGGGACCCCTCTTACTAATCTTCATCATTTGGTTGGTAAATTGTCTCTTAAATGGACCATAACCAAATTAAGAACGTACGGAAGCTAATATATGACCAAGGGAAGCAGAAATCTTGATTTTGGTATATTCCTTTAGCACACTGAAAATTACATCTTTACTTTGTTAAAGGTCCAATTTAATCTTCTTCAGTGAAAGTGTATTATATAGAAAAAAACATTGAGATAGATCCTCAACGCCTCTTCTATCGTTTCATGTTCAGTCAATAACAGGAATGCATCGAAAATTCTGACTCTTCTGAAGCAAACTATAATATAGTTCTGTAACACTAAATAACGATTTAGAGATTACATTAATTTTTCAGTGAATGTCACATATAAAAAGTTCTCTAAGTTTACTATATATTTCTTCTTAATTATAGTAAGGTGGCATGAACCTTAAGGCGACTTTTCAACGTAGCATTTCTCAATCAAGTGACGTCTTAGATTGGACACCCAACACCACAAGTATTGTACAAAAAGCTAAAGCAATGACCATCTAGTGATTGGATCTGTACAATCGACCCTTACTTTCATTCTTGTTAGACTTATTGTAATACCCTTCATTTTTGGACTCGTGTTTCTTTTATAATTCATTTTGTAATTTTTTAGTCGATGCATTAGATTATATATAATTTGGTTTATTAAATAAACCCTTGAAAGAAGAATACAACTTTATTTGTAATTACGAGGAAAGAAATCGACCATCTATTCTCCTAAGAATATCATGCCTTTATTTCTACCACTGACTGACAGATAGACTAGTTAAAGTTTAGATGTTAACGTGTTATGTATGACTGTAATTCTCCTCTTCTCATAGTTCGGATTCAAGTCTCATCAAATTTGCAATGTAATATCTCCAATTATGAAAGAATTGAAGGTTGAGATTCTGAATTTTGCAACGGTGAAATCCATCTTGAAAGTTGAGCAGGACGAGTATTTGTTAAAAGTATTTAACCCGAATAAACTGCAGATTAGTCCCATTTCAAAATCAGAATTTTAGAAACATAGGGAGTTAAATGGATACTCATATCTATGAACGCATTTATTGAAAGAAATGTAAAAAGATGTTAAGCTGGTATCCTGATCATTCCAAACACGATGTTTCGCATTTTATGAATAAGAGATTGAAATGTGTTAAAATTAATAAAATAAATTAAGCTTGATTCTAGAATAATCTTGGAGGTTCTAGCTACAAGTCCCTTGGTTTTC
>JANKYE010000005.1:21112029-21129981 GCA_032467995.1 Erythroxylum dillonii | reverse complement strand
TCAGAGCAAGAGAGAAAATGCTCTGATTTAGTTCGGTTTGTCTACGAGGTTGGAATGCCGATACGGGTTCCAATATTAATATTCTTTTATCACTCATTAATAACTCTTTTCTCCTTTATTTTTTATTCTTCTTATAGTTATTGACTCTTTTATAGGTCCTATATAATCTAAACTACTTTTGATTTATTAGAAGTGTAATATCACTACCTTTGATAACTCCTTAACATCTCTCCCTATTTGAAGATCCTGATATGGAAACTAATCTCATCCCTTTTTAGCGTAGCACTTGAGTTCGTAAACCTTAAGAAAGGTTTGGTTTCATCCCTCGTCTATCATTGGTAGTTACTTTATCTACTATTCATATTCCCTCTTTTTATAAATAGGCAATGAAAGATGAGTATTGGCAAAAAAAAAAACTAATGAAGCAGCTTGCACTTAAAAAAAACCAAAGTTGAGATGTTAATTGTCTTCCATCTGTAGAATCACTTAGTAGTAAGATTTTGTTTTCTATCAAGTTCCATCCTAATAGATCTACAAACTATCACAAGGTTTAGTTAGTTATTTTTGAAAATAAAAAAATATGGTTTAGATTACGATGATACTTTCACATCGATAGCTAAGATGACCACTGTGTGAACGAACCATTCTATCACTTATTGTTTCTCAATCAGGGTTATTATCTCAAAAGGATGTCAATAAAGCTCCTTTACGGTAGTGCTAAAGAAGAAGTTTACATCAAATTTCCATTTCACATGCCAATTTGATGCATGCATCAAGAGTATATTTTGAAAATTTTCGATCTATCCTACTTATTTCATTTGCTTAAAGTCAATATGAATCCTCTCTTTTTATTCAAAAGAAATCTTAAGGCATTATGATTCTTTTTATTTATATGGATGAAATTATTATCATAGGCTCTAATATTGAGGTTATTTTTAAAATTCAAGAATTGTTGAAATTTACTTTTCACATAAAAGTTCTTAGCAAACTTACTTATTTTTCAGGTTTAGAGGTGCATCATCAACCTGAATGTATTTTATTAAATCAACATAAGTATAATCAAGATTTTATTCAATTGGCTAAACTCACGAACATTACTCATATTGATACTCCTATAAAATTAAGAGGAAATATCAACATTACAAAAGAGAGCTTCTTAATGATAATATGTTATACTAAAATCCAGTTGATAGCCTTATTTATCTAATTATTACTATTTGGATATTTTTATCATGTCCATATTGTAAGTAGGTTTATGTAATCCCCTCGGTGTCTCTATTTATCTACAATTTGACGCATCGTTCTATATATCTTTGAAATCATTGATCATGACTTACTTTTCTAATAGTTCCTTCTTCCAACTCCTAGCCTATAGTGATGTAGATTAGGTTAGTTGTCTAAACATTAGAAGATCCACTATAGAATGGTGCATGCTTATAAAGCTCTTATTTTTTAAAACACAAGAAGCGTGACTATGTCCCCAAATATTCTATTGAAGCAGAGTATGATGCCATATATACTACTTGCGTAAAGATCATTTAACTACGTGCTCTACTAAAAGAATGTGGTTTTTCTCCAATTTAACCAACTTCATTACATAATGACAATGTCTAGTATCATTCAAATTGTAGCTAATTATTTCTATCACAAGTACACAAAGCATACAGAAGTCAACTGTCACTTCATCTGAAAGGCATATAGTTGCAAAAGCATCACTCTATCATATCCTCACAATTATATAAATTATAAATATTTTCACTAAATTTATGAAATATTAGCTACATTAGTTTTTGGATAGCAAAATATCACTTGTAGACCTACCGACATCAATTTGAGAGAGATGTCAATAGTATTTGCTATCATAATTGACAACTAGTACATTAATATACATTTATTAAAGGTTGATTTTGAGCCTTCTATATAACTATAAAGATTCCTTAAGTAGGACTTATTAGTTATTAATATATTTGTGCATAAAGTTTAACTAATTTTAAGAACTAAAATTTAATTAGACTTTATATATATATAATAATAAATATCTTTTATACATATTATTTATTGAATAATTTTAACTAAATTTTTGTGCGAATTAACATGAAATTGATATGCCTTTTCACTTTCTACATTTGTTTTGCATATCAAACAAACAACTCTCAAACAAAGTGACAATCAATTTCAATATGTTTAGTCCTTTCATGAAAGACAGGATTAGAGGCAATATGAATGGTTGCTTGATTATCACACATTAACTCCATTAGAGATGGATGCTCAAAATCGAGTTCCTGAAGAAGATGCTTCAACTAAGTCAACTTACATGTGGTGTATGCCATGGACTTGTACTCAGATTCAGCCCTAAATCCAACAATAATTGTTTGCTTCGCGCTTTTCCATGGCACCATGTTTCCTCCTATGAAAACACAATAACTTAAAGTAGACCTCTAGTTATAAGAACCTGCCCAATCAACATCTGTATACCCTCATATCTGAGTGTGTCCATGATTTTTGTACAGAAGACCTCGCCCTGGCGATCCTTTCAAGTATCTCAAGATTCTGACAACTGCATTCCAATGACTTGTCCGTGGATAACCCATAAAATGATTGGCCAAACTTATGGCAAATAAAATGTCTGAACGAGTAAGAGTCAAATAGTTAAGTTTACCAACCAACCTTTTGTACTTGCCTGGGTCTTCTAAAGATTCACCCTTTTCTGCATCAAGTTTGACATTCGGCTCTATAGGACTATCGACTGGTTTAATGCCTGTAAGTCGGTTTCTTCCAAAAGATCAAGAACATATTTCCTTTGGAATAAACAAATACCCATTTTAGACCTTGCAACTTCAATATCCAGAAAATATTTTAGGGGATCTAGGTCCTTTGTTTGGAAATTGATCTGCAGAAATGATTTTAAGGACTGGATCCCTACTTTATCATCACCTATGATAACAATGTCATCAACATAAACAATTAAAAGAATTTTACCAGTTGCAGAGTGATGATAAACTGTAGAATGATCTACACCACACAGTTGAAAACCAAAGTCTATAACCACTGTACTGCATATGTCAAACCAAACTCTTGGTGATTGTTTTAGACTATAAAAGGACTTGTTAAGATGGCACATAAGTCTAGTCTCCCCCTGAGCAATAAACCTCGGTGGTTGCTTCATATAGATTGTCTTGTCAATGGCACCATGAAGGAAAGTATTTTTCACATCAAGCTAATGAAGGGGTCAATTATGCGTGACTGCTAATGCAATGAAAACGTGAATGGAGGTCAACTTAGCAACCAGAGAGAAACTTTCAGTGTAGTCTATACCGTATACCTATGTGTATCTTTTAGCCACCAATCGAGCTTTTAGACGATCAACATATCCATTAGGATTGACCTTAACAGTGAACACCCAATAATAGCCAACAATTGTGTGACCATGTGGAAGAGGTACTAAGTCCTATATGTAATTAGCTTGTAAAGTCGACTTCTCTTCTTCTATGGCAAGTGTCCATCCAAGATGAGCGAAAGGCTCTAAAACAGTCTTGGGTATGGGTCTGGAAGATAAATTGGACACAAAAGATGAGTACGATGGTGATAATGAATCATAAGAGAGAAAATTTGACATAGGGTGAGATGTATAAGACCTTTCTCCTTTACGAAAAGCAATCAGAAGATTAAGATCGTCATCTGCCAAAGATGAAAAGGAAGAAGCCGATGGAGATTGTCATGAATTGATTGGTTCTTCTTCTTGACGAGTGCGTCAAGTATACACCTACAAATTAGGATTAGATAAACATTCTAAAAGTGCAAGCTGAGTGTCAGATGTAGACTTCAAAAAACTAGTATTAGGTGTAGACTTCGAAAAACTAGTGTCAGGAACATTCAGTCTAGGGACTAGTTAAGAAGGCATAAAGGAAATAGGCAAACCCTCATTTATATCACCAAAACCATATGGAGTTTTAGAAAAATATGGTGTGTCTTCAAAGAATGCAACATCGACAGAGACAAAACACCGATTCAAAAGACTGAAACATTTTTAACCTTTTTGTACACGAGAAAAACTGAGAAAGACACACTTTATAGCTCTCAGGGGTAATTTATTTGTGCCAGGATGAAGCTAATGAACAAAGCAGATATAACCAAAGATATGAGGATTAAGAGGAAAAAGATCTTGAAGAGGAAAGAGAGTAGGAAGAGAATTTTACTCGCCAATACATAAGATGGCATGTGATTAACAAGAAAGCATGCTATGAGAACAACATCCCCTAGAAACTTTTAGGAACATTCATATGAATTAATAGAGCACGCGCAGTTTCAACAATATGTTGGATTTTCCTTTCAACTACCCCATTTTATTGGGGTGTATGAGAACAAAAACACTGATGCTGAATACCCTGTTGCTGTAAGTAACTGGAGAACTGGTTAGAGAAATATTCTCTAGCATTATCACTACGAAGAATGTTGATCCAGGTATTAAACTGATTTTGGATTTCAGCACAGAAAGAACAAAAGATTGAGAATATTTCTGAATGATCTTTCATTAGATATAACCAAGTCATCAGAAAAAAATCATCAACAAAAATTACGAAGTACTGAAATCCCAATTTGGATTTGACATGAGCATATGAAGAGTTGAATTCTTTACATCAGGCGTGATTAGCCGTAAAGAATTCAAGTCTTCATATGCTCATTTCACCTTCCCAAAGTATTCAATCAAACTTCCTTCCTACTTGGACTTAAACAACTCAACAAAGTTATCATATACATGACGCATATTACTTGAATATAGAAGCTTGGTATAGTCCCAAGCTTGCTTACAAGTATCGGCAGAAAACAAGTTTTAGATTTCAAGTTCCATGGAATCAAAAAGAACATATAGCAATTGCGCATCATAGGCTAGCCAATTCTCTAGCTCTATGTTATTAATTAGAGGATTAGTTATGAGATGAGAAAATTTCCGTTAGCTTTTGAAAAATAACGAAAAATTCTTGGAACAGAAAGGGTAATTATTACCATTTAGACATTGCTTGGTGATTCGTAGATTGGAGGATTTCATTATCGGAACCATTCCCGAGCCACTAGACTCTAACTTATCATTGGGTTTTGACATACTTTCAAACTACTCACCAAAACTATTGACGAAAGATGCTAGATTGTTGCTACCAATGACTTGGAACGTATGACAGACGACAAGGATGATGAAGTACTTAGTTTCTGGTTATATTTGACACATACCAAGACCAAAACCTTGTTTAGACTGCGAAGGTGAGCTGACCCACCAACTTGTCATCAGCTAAGGATGCCAGATGGCAACATATGTCACTCACATTCCGACGCGTGGGAGGTTTCTAGTGGCTGGGGCGGTGTTGCTCTGGTCACCGGTGGTTGTTGGTTGTTGCTGTGAGGTCAATTTCGATGTTTTGGTTTAGGGCAGAGAAGAAGGGAGGTGACGCAGAGAAGAAGGGTGGTGACACATCAGGAAGGTTTTTGGTTTAGGGTTCAACGTGGCTCTGATATCATGTTGAACATATTAAAGGGAGAATTGAGGGCTTGATAATTCACAAAGACCCTCATTTGATTTATATAGCAATAGAGAGTTCATTACATAAGGAAAATAAATCCTAGGAGATTTAGGAGATCACTAAAATCATGAACTATTATAATATATTAGGATTCCTAAGACTTTTCTAATATCATTAAATAAGGATCTTGTCATCCACTCTAAAAGTGATGACAGTCATTCCATAATTGTTGTGTAAGTGTGATGAGCTCTTTTTTTTTCATCTTTCTCCTTCTTTTTGGTTCCTAAAGATCCTAGTGATGGTTGCTCTTAACCATAAGATGGAGACACGTATACTTCCATCACCAATTGCTTTGCCTTACTACATGAGCAACTACTAAGGTAGTGATATTGAGATTTCAATTAACTATTAGTAGTTTGGTGATAGCTTTTGAGTTTATAAGGAACATTCAGAATTATAGTATACTAGTTGTGAGAAAGGCGATTAATATTTTGGGTATATTGCAAACCTTTCCTGCTCAAAAGCATATGTATGTTTGACCAAAATGTCAAATGATCTCAATTCTTAATAGGAATGTCACTCTACAAAAGCAGTAAAAAGAATAAAAAATAGTAATATCCTTAAAAGAAAAAAATAATAAAGAAAGCTTGATTAAATCCCTTGTAACTACAATTGACCTTAAAACTTAATAAAATTATAATTAAAAATAGGGTTTGATAGAAGTATTACGAGACTAAAATTGTCATTTTGTACATTAATATGGTTAGTTCTAATTTATTGATTTACATGTAATGTTTATAATATGGGTAGTTCTAATTTATAAATAATAAACAATACAACTATCTATAGTTATATATACGAATACTAGAGTTAATTATATCAAATTAGCTATTCTTTTAATAAGAAATCGATAAGTTTTCCTATTCAAGAGTAAAATCGCCGTCGTGTAATTTTATTTTAGGAAATAGAGGCTAGTGTTTGAAGTAGAATTATTTTCACTGAGTCAAACACAATCCTTAATAAATTTGAAGTGGCTCCATTAGACCAGTATGTAAGCAGTTGGCTACTAAATCCTACCGACCACAATTAAAATGTATATAGAAGGAGCAAATGACTATGATTATCTAGATACTTGAGATTGTTCTGATGTAATATCCTACCTAATAAAAAAGAGATCAATATTAACATCTATAATCAATCAATTGACAAGAGAACAACCCAAAATGCTTCTCAAATCAAATGGTATCAAGAACTGCCACGTCATCCATCCACTCACTTCTCCTTTTAATTTTTCTGAAAAAGTTGGTTTGGACTTTTGCTGAAACATCGTGGACCCCATTCTCCAACTATTACTGTACACGCGTCAAACAAACAGACCCTAAAACATTTATCTTTTTTTGAATAACCAAGATTCATCTCTCCTTTTGCCTTTATCTTTTCTTCTCCGACCCTACCTTTCTCATGTGGCCCCAACGCCCAATCAAAACTTCCACGAATTAGGGGGCCCACGTGTCCTCAAGGTCAAGAAAGTAACCAATGAGAAGAGAGTCTCGATCTCTGGGGCAACCACTGCTTGCCTTCTAACTTTAAATGTATGCATATCTATCTATCTATCCATCTTCAAAGCTTGTCGTTGTCGGGCTTTGGGATTGATAACGACACGTGTCGATTACTAATGCCGTTTAGCCTATTTTGCCCCCTCTTGGAGTTTGTCTTGCCACGTCATCTTGTCAGTCGCTTTCTCCAGAAAATGACCGTTTAGCCCCTTTACACTAGTAAATGGTTAAAACTTAAAATACCAAACAAAATTCCCCCTCCAAATGATTCCACTTTACGCCTACCCTCAGCTCCCTCGAGTTGAGTTGAGCCGCGTCACTGTCGCGAGCTCCCTCCGAATAACAACTGATGAAACATCCGACGGCAAAGATTTGATCACAAGTCCGTACAGTGTTGTCTTTATGGGGTTGCGTGTGAGTAGTGTATTGGAGGGTGACGTAAGCGTTACGCAGTCAAGTATTCGTTTCGAAAGCGACAAAAATCCACTGTTGGTATCATCTTTGAATATTGAACGTGTGAAGATCAAAAGCAGCGAGGGTGCGTAGATAGCACGAACCTATTGGACCAAGTTTCAGCGGTGGTGTACGATGTTTAAAATGTCGAGGCGAGTAACTGGTGTCAGCAGAACAGATCATAAAATGAACAGGGGCTCATTGAATACTACATAAGTGAATTGGTAAAGATCATAAAATGTAAAAGGTGCTTCGTAATTGTACTCGAGAAAGCTTTTATTAAACCTGCACTACGCAAAAATATTATGAATGTATGATGTTGACTGGTGAGGAGGGAAGGTGCTTGAAAAGTTCCTGTTTCTAAACTTTGTAATTTACAGAATTTGTTTTCGTAGAAGTTAGTAACTCTTTTACAGGACCTCAAGCCTGTAAAGACAAACACATTGAATTCAACATAAACAATTATAGAAAATTAAGGAACATTGAAATAGTTTACGCCCTAATTAACCAGAGGCTCGCTGGACCACCAAAAGCTAGACAAGGTTAGGCTATTTTGCCCTTCCCCAATTAATATAATCCAACAAAAGTCGTTGGAGACTTGCCATGCTCGCATTCTCCAATATCTAATCACAATAATACATGTACCTTTTGCATTAAATCAGGATAACAAGATTTTCCTTGATTATTAGCCCACCACCAATCATTTACTTATCTTTGAAACCAAACCCTGATTTCTTAATAGGGAAACTATTAAGAAATTGTGGTTACAAAACGATTCTTTATGACAATGTTTGATAACTAATGTTAATCATGCATTATATGTTGTGATCTTCTTTTCAATTATATTAATTGCTTATTTTGATTCAAAACAAACTTGGTATACAGGATTATGATCTTCTTTTAGAAAATGATCTTTGATTAGCTTGACTTTCTAGGTTTTGAAACTACTTTAATTTATAAAGTAGACTTGGCCTTGCTTGCTAGGTCCACAGATACACCAGCCAGTGGTCTGTTAGTCAGGGAAAGAGTCACCAATAATCTTTTCATTGTCCTTTTTCCAAAAATAAAATTGTTACGTAATTATCTTAAGCTCTGTTACTCCAAGACCTTTCGATGTTAATAACATGAACTAGACCTAATTATACCCTAGTTAAGATCTTGACTACTTTTTAATGTTTTGATTCTGATATATGTGTTGCCTGCAGCCATGTTGTTAATTATGAAATTGCAATTGTTTTCTCTGCTAAAAACCTTCACTGTTATATGTAGTTCTCAACACTCAAACCAGTTGGGTTTTATCTGCATGCCTTGCAGTCCAATGCATCAACTTCCCCCCGAGTTCAATGATCCAAGTCCATATAACAATTTAAATAAAAAGTCCCAAACTTTAGTTTTTTCTTGTTGTTATTTTATGAACATGAAATTCATTCTTTGTTCAGTATTAATAGTTTTGGAAGACTAGCACATGCATCGGAAAGTATAGACAATGTTCCTTTTCATTTCACTTCATTATCGGAAAATACCATGTCATGCATAATCTCAAGAATCAACCTCCTACTTTGTTTATCTGGATTGTAGGTTCTCAGTAGATATTATATTACGAAATCCTTGGTCACATGTCATGAAAGTTGACACTCTATATCCAAGATGTGTATATATAATGTCGACCTGTTCAAGTTTCTTGGATCTCAAAGGTACTTCGCACCAGACTTCACGTTTAACTGACATTTCTCGGAAAATTTTAAGCTTTCATTGATCTCCATTATTTTGCTCTTTGAGAATTGACAAATTGTACATTGCACGTTATAAATGAAGTTAAAAAGGCAAGTAAAAAGGAGCAGCCACCCACCACCATGTGTCAAGTTGTTGAAAAGTGAAATAATGACATGGAGACATTGGGGCCTTGGGGTCCTTTTCTGCGAAACATTAGCTCGTTTCTTCTTCTTGGTGTTTGTGTTCTTGTTGTTATGCACAATCACGTGATTCCCACTTACTACAAATGTAAAAAAGGAAGTGGCAAATATCCCTACATGTTTCTTCTTCTTCCTGATATTTTAACCTTTTATTTTTCCAACCACATACCTCATTTAATTCTTATCAGTCCACTTAGTTTTTCCTGTTTCTCTTGGAGCTCATTCCTGCAGTGTAAGCATGGACTGAAAGAGGTTTTCACTTGATGGCAAGTCTTGTGCACGCTACAGGTCAAATTGGGCGATACTTTTGTCTGTGGACGAGAAAACGAACCACCGGCACTAGGGATAAGGCGGCTTCTTCGTCCTGATAAGTCGGACAACATCGTATGGCCCATATATATCTTGCGCCTTTTAACATAAACTGACTCATCAAGTTGCTATCATTTTGCTAATAGATGGACCAGTCCATGGGCCTCAATCTAGCACTGTTCAATTAGGTTATATTATTTATTCGCCACTAGTTTCGATCGATTTTAGCGAGGTAGGTGTTTCTGTTTTATCCACTGCACAAGGAAGAGAAAGGAGGCTTCTACAATTCTAAGTCATTGTTTTTGGAAAGTATTCTAAGTCACTGCTCTTCAAACTTTCATACACTACAACAAATCAATCTATTGGCGATGTCTTAGTCGGTAATGATTTCTAAATTGTCGCTAAAAGAATACATTTAGCAATGATTTAAATGTTCATCGCATTTTATGACGTTTATGGAATATCGTCATAATAACATCAAATTTTAACGATGTTTAAATAATTTTGTTACCAAAATGAAAGATTTTTGCGACGAATAGAAATATCGTCGCCAAATGTCGAGGAAATCAATTTACTTGGCGTTGATTATGGTAAAACGCCACAAATAGTTGGAACAAATAACGACTGAAATATATATTGTGTCGCCAAATAATCACCTTTTTTATGACTATTAGAGTAATCGTAGCGTAAGAGATATAGAAATGTAATATTGAGCGGCGATACTTAGAAACCATCGCAGAATACTTAGTGAGACGATTTATTTAGTTCATTACTAATATTTGGCGATGAGTTTCTGAAGCGCTACAAATGGTGCCACTTATAGCGACCATTTATTAGATTCGTCGCAATTGTGATATCGTATTGTTACAATTATGGGTTTCGTCGAAAAAAGTGTTTGTTAAATATTTTCCATAAAATTTTAGGAAAATTTTGATGAATTTTTGTATGTGATAGTATTGTTAAAATTAATAATATTTGAAAGATAGTTTGTTAATGTTAAGTGTACTTAATAATTGATACAAGAAGCCATGATAATGGAGACTAAGGTGTCACACACCAAGACAAGCTTACTTTGCCAATTGGACCTATTACAAAGCAATGTGCAGCAAGGCTTAAACAAGCACTTCAAGAATTTGTTCAAACTCATATCACATCTCACCTTGATGATAAGGCCAAACCATCTATGAAGAATTCAAGTGGTGATACAAGAAGCCATGGCAATGGAGATCAAGGTGTCACATGCTAGGATAAGCTTACTTTGCCAATTGGACCTATTATAAGGCAATGTGCAGCAAGGCTTAAACAAGCACTTTAAGGGTTTGTTCAAAGTCACATTATATCTTACCTTTATAACAAGGCCAAACCATCCACGGAGATATTCAATAAAATTAGAGAGTTTCAAAAACCTTGTTTTTTTGGGGTTTCCGTATCAATAATCATAGTTAAGTTTAATTATAATTGACATTTTTATAATCCTAGCGAAGATATCTTTTGTTGTCAAGTTGCTTTCAATGTTTAAAACATATTGTTGAAAAACACATGGTAGGTTATTTAAAATGTGAAAATTAAATATATTTTGGATATTAAAATAATTGTGAACCAAAAATTTTAAATTTAATAGGATAAAAATATTATAAATTTAAGTAAACAACTATTCTTAATCATTAATATTTAGTAACAATAAAAATTATTAATAAAATTTTTGGAAATGGTATCAATATAATATAATGATATATGGTAAGTAGTACAAGATTTTAATTAGAAGTTTAACAATTCTTATAGACATAGAATAATAATAATAATAACAACAACAATAGTACGCAGCTTTAGCCTTAACTAGTAGAGAGGTTATTTTAAAAATTCTTACAGATAGAACAATAAATAAACTTTCAAGATTCCATCAATAAAGAGTTGAAATAATTATTTTGTTAGATTTCAAGTGACATGAGAGTCGGTAAAGATAAATGAGTTTCCTATGTTTGGATTCCTAAAAAGGGTCCTTGCACGTTCAAAGTAACCAATTGAAATAGTGAGAGATGTTCCCTTAGGTGTAAGGTTGATGACACCCTCTTCCAACAACTTCTTTGCTATAACTAAACATCTAAAGGATACAGTGAATGAGTCCCCATATTTAGTATGAAAGACAAATTGATCAGATGAACTGTCAGTATAATGCATTTCACCTAAAGCATAATTAATATAGAACTAGATTGCTAGTTTAGTGAACTGTTTAACAAACCCAAATTGAAACACATACATACCTGATTGACTAGACATAGTCATTGAAATCGACGAATTATCCAAAAGAATAGATTTCCCTAATCTTTTATGGATCATTGTGACATCGCCCTTGCTTCTATTTCCATCTATGTTCTCTTAAAGATTCAATGAAGCTTAGCATAAGATATAGTATATACAATCAAATGTTCATATATATAATAGGGTCATAATAGGAAATGAGATCTAGATAATAAGGAAAGTGAGGTAGTTTGGAGGATACTAAAAACCTTGAAGAAGAAAATCGACTATCGAAGGCAAACAATTATTAATGTATGAAGAGGAGATTTTCCTATATTGTTTTTCTTCAGTAGGGACAATTTTGTCACATTCCTCCCAACGGAATGAATTTCCACCATCAGAAACTAGTCACCACGTCAACATTCCTTGATGAATTAAGTTAAGAGTTATATTCTACAAAAGTGATTTAGAATAAAATTCATTATGTTCAATGAAATTTTTGATGATAAGTGAAACTACTACAATTTAGTACGTGCACATCTTTAATCTACCTAATAAGATGAAACTTACCCTTATTAAAATAAAAATAATTCATTTACCCTTTATATTATATATAAATTTTAGAATATAAAGTAGATTACACATGACTATGTTCTTGATGTAAAGAAATATATTATTATCTATAGAGGGTTATATTACTATTATTACAAAAAAAGCTAAATACTTTTTCAGACCTTTCATCAAATAGTTAGCAGGCTTTCCTGAAAGAAGCGTAGAAGGTCGTAAAAAAAATCAACCCATATACAACCAACAAAGGAAGACAATAAATCATCTTCCAAACACAACCCATACACCATATGTAGAAAAAAGAACCCACAATAAACACCCAAATGTATAAGTAAAACATAGCACAAGAAGGAGGGTTTGAAAATAGAAAAGAAGAACAATACCGACACAGCTAAGGATGCTTCTTAGATGATGACGACCAAAACACATGAGATTAGCACAAAAGAGGGGATAATGGTTATTGGACGAAGAATGTAGAGGAATGTTGATGGCTATCACCAAAATGGAGAGAGGCTCGTTTTCATGTTAATAACCTAATACAAAACGACGTTGTTTCTTGTTAAGGTAAACAATATCATTTTTGATTTTGTGAGAAGAAAGTTAGTTTAGAATAAAATTCATTATGTTCAATTAAATTCTCGATGATAAGTGAAAGTACTATAGTTTAGTACTTATACATCTTTAATCGGTCATAATAAAGCATAGTAATGGCAATTTACGTAGACAATCAAAACTAAATCACAACAAACAGAGAGACAAAGAAGACATGAGAAGCACATCATAACAACCCAAAGATTGAAAGGAGAATAGAAAACTGACAATATATAAGGTGGACAACTTAGTTGGATGGATGAATAATTAAAGACGATCATAATAGAAGACGAAGATTCACCATGCACGAGGCTTCTTCAACAATTGCCAAAACCAGGGGGAATGGATGAAAATGAAGAATACTCAAAGACGAAGATGGCTTTGTCTTTGCCTTCAATTTCATGCTAATAACCTAGTAGGGAACGATGTTGTTTGCTATACAATAAAACAACGACGTTTGTTAAAAAAACGATGTCGTTTGTTGGACGGTGAAAGAAGATGAATGTTGATGAATAACACGAAAATGATGTTGTTTGTAGTTAACGTAAATGATGTCGTTTTCAATAAAGTCGAAGAAATATACAATTTAGTGAGGATTCATAAACCCATCCCTAAATGGTTTGCCATTACCACTTTGTTCCACATTTAGTAAATATAATAATATAATATATGTAAACTATATGTTATAGTATGAAAATTTGATATACTAAAAAGATAATAATTATTAAATGGAGAGTAATATATATATATATATATATATATATATCATACATATGTTATTGCTACTAAAAATTTTATTAAGTGTAACAAAACTGCATTTTATTACATATAATTTTTATAGTAATTTATGTTTATGATATATTAAAAATTTTAGCAAAAATCTAAAATCTAGTAAAAAAGTGTAGCATTGGTGACGCTTTTGAAGGTTGGTCATCAAAAGTGAACATTTTGCGATGGTTTGTGATATCGTCGCTAAATAGATGGAAAAATTAAGCGAAGCGAAATGTCGTCACATTTATACAAATGACAGATTTTTAAATTAGCCGCAAAATGTGTGATTTCGTTTTTCTTTTGGCGAAGAAAAAAATTCTTCACCAAATAAAATTTTAAATGTCCAAATATTTGGACATTTAAAAAAATTAAGCTTAGACAACGTCATTTCTTTGAACGCCAAACCAAACAACGTTGTCTCAACTTCTGTTAAATGAATCAGAGCCAAGGTCACCCCTATTTTGCGTTTTTCTCACGCTAGGTTCTACCTTTTTCCTCTCTCCCATGGTGGTTTGTTGTCGTTTTCTTTTCTCCTTATCAGCGTTTGCGTGCCTCTATCTTCTCCAGTCACCGTCCTTCTATCCTTTGGTCGAGGTAACTGATTCAACATTTGTTCTCTATTCATAGTGTTGGTATTTCAAGAGAAAATACCCGACGATTTGTGATGTTTTTTAGAGTGTTTTTGCATTTGTTTTGATTATCTGTGGTGCATTTGGCTTTGTAATGTGTTATAGTACGTTGAGGAAGGAAAAAGACATGATTTCCTTAGGTGATTTAGGATGAATCTGTCATGCCTTTGAAGTGTTAGATGAAAGTTCAGAGTGGTCTCTTTAAGACTTCCCTTTTTAGTTTTTAATGCTCAGATACCCCTCTAGGTCATTGAGAATATATAAGTGTATATGTGTACATTTATTAACCATATGGAATCCTAAAACAGTGGTGTGTGCAAAAAAAGAAAACTTTTTAGTTTTATATGGTTGTCCTCATATAACATGTGACGACCCGATACCACATCGGACCCATGAAAACCACCGCATAACCGGGCTAAGGACACTAATGGTATCCTTAATCCGAATATGCAAGGCTAACGGAATATCAATTCTTTCTTCTTTTTTTTTGAAAAACTTGGGCAGCACAACGACTATATTTTTAAAATCTCAAAACCTGCAAACAATTTCAAACAAACTTCTATATTCACATCCAACCACAACTCCAGGACTCTCTAGTCCACTTAAGACAATCTTAACTCAAGGAAATCTCAACAACAGTATCAAAGTTCATACATAAAATCTTTTACAAAACGCAAGGCAATCAAAAGTTAGATTACATAATTATAAAGCGTATCTACATAAACACAGTTTATGAGCCACTAGACAAAAAAAGTACAAAATAAAAAACTACCCACGTGTGGTAATGCCCCGAAAATGTCAAAAGACCACACGATCGACTCAAAGCTTCAAACTCACTAAATTAACCTGCATAGTTAGAAAGCAGGGGGGTGAGTACACTAGTACTCAGTGAGCAGGAAAAAAAACATATATCATAAATAGAATTCGATTCATACTAAGATAGTGTATATAACTTATGAAGTGAATATAGAACACATAGAAAACCATAGGCCCAGCTTATGACTCAATGTATATTGGTTAGGAACCATATAGGCCTAGCCTATTAACTTACTCATTCGATGAACAGGAAAAAAACATATATCATAAATAGAATTCGATTCATACTAAGATAGTGTATATAACATATGAAGTGAATATAAAACACATAGAAAACCATAGGCCCAGCTTATGACTCAATGTATACTGGTTAGGAACCATATAGGCCTAGCCTATTAACTCACTCATCCGGTGAACATAGGTTCTAGTTCCGGCACACAAAAGTATAAAAACATCATATGTATCAATCAAATATCGATAGGAAAACTAATATTAGGATAAGCCAAAACAATCATGTGTGACACCATTAGTTGGCCAAACTAATGTGCACACCCACCGATGCTCAGTGTTGGCTCGACTTTCATCTGTGGTGAGTCCGAACTACAGTCGACAAGAGCATCATGACCCTAAGTGCTGACCTCGTCGGTGTCCAGACCCTAGGTGTGGAATCACCCGTGAATCTCGTAGAAAGGTGTCGATATGGCGATTCGACTTTAATGTACCAGCGTCAAGGATACGGTGGTCGCTTAATCATAATCAGTTATGCCCAGCACACGATTGGCCAATCATTTCCTCACCAATCACAAAACAAATCATAGACAATTATTAATTATAAAAATCAAGTAAAGCACCATGTCTTTATTTATCAGTCCAACCGATAAAATGAAAACTTGTTATGGCTCTAAGCCAACAGAGAAAACATACACATAGCATGTATAACTTATTTGAATATAAGTAAGTTCGAAAACATTATTTCATGCAATAAAAGACATTTTTTGCACTCTAAGTGCAAAGTTGTTCAAAAACATAGTTTCAGAAAATAAAACATTTTTCTTTTACACTTCGAATGCAGATTTGTTGAAAACAATGTTGTTTCTCAAAAATACGAAATAAAACATCAGTTGCTCTCCAATAGCAAAGAGTTATTCAAAACAAAGTTGCTTATTTAATACACAAATATATGAGCATCTATTGGATATTAAATTCTACTATGCATTATCTAGGTCCAAAATTCACATACAAGTCATCATACATGTCTTAGAGTGATCTAATCTCATATGAGAAATATGATTCCCCAACTCACCTCAAAGAAGATATACTCTCTCTTAACTTCAACTATCCTCGGTACGAGTTCCCTAATTCACGGCTCCCGAGTCTTTATACATAAAAGACATACAATGTATTTACTACTTAAACATGAATTTCATATTTATACACCATCACATAAATGTATAAAACACAACATCACTCTCTTTAAGCTATAGGATTTGGCCATTAAGCTTCTCATAGGTTTACTTCCTTACTAGTCACATTAACTTTTCTTTTGCATTTTCTAAGGCATTTTAATGCCTTTCATCCCATACTTAGTCATTTTCAAACATAATTAAGCCCATCTTTATCCAAGCATATTAGGCTTTATTTGTCAATCTAAGCAACAATTTAAGTTCACTTTAAGTAAACATGAAAGCCTCTTTCCAATGCACACCATCAAAATCTTTAAATCCTAAGCCAAGTTCACTTAGGCATTTTATCAAACACCTAAAGGCATACACTTGAAAGCCTCCTTCTAATGTACTTCTTCCTCATTTTCCATTGTCAATTCACTTCATACATACATAATTAACATCATAGAGTTCATTTAAACCATCAATTTCAAAAGATACTCAAACATTCGCCAACTTTGACCTAAAGGGAACAATTTTGGTTTTAACTTAATGAACCCTCTCCATGACATATTTCATTCATCTAAACCATGTTTCATGCATAATCAAGCATGGGGAACAACATATCTTAACACCAAACTCAAAATCCTAATGGAGAGAGAGATGGGACAAAATTTACCTATACTTTCCTTTAGTGATATCTTCCAATCCTTTGAGATTTTCTCAAATATAATGATAGATTTGAGTTCCTTGACCCCAAATTAGCTTAGAACACCTTGTTTTAAGTTGAAAAACCACAAAGAAGGGTGAATTTTGATGATGGCCAAAATTTCTTCTTCTTCCTCTCTTTTCTCCTTTCTTCTCCTTTCTTTTAATTAAAACAAAATGTCTTAAGTCCTTAGAAATGTGATGCACGGCCATAAGTGAAAGAAAGGTTTAGAATATTGACCCTTCTTTGACCAAATGGGGTGAAATTACCATTGTGCCCTTAGCTTATGTGAAATTACCACTTTACCCTCCAAACTTTCCTAAATTTACAATTAAGCCCAAAGTTTAGAAATCTCAAAAAAGTTTATTTTTATTTTGGTCCTTGGACTCTTGGAAATAATAATTAAGCCCCTTAACTTTATAAAATTTCATCTTGGTCCTCCAAGAATTGAAAAATTACAATTAAGTCCTTTAATTTTTGACAATTTGCAAATAAGCTCTTATGT
>JANKYE010000005.1:21071918-21084216 GCA_032467995.1 Erythroxylum dillonii | reverse complement strand
CTTGACTCTCATTATCATAATCTCCATTATGATGACAAGTGTATAAATTTAATCAAGGACTTATCATATTAGAATAATAAACGATAAACATAATATGATAATAAAATCATTTGCCAGGTTATTAATCAAAATTAATAATAACAAAATCAAAATGTTCAATCTATTACATAACGATTGGGTTATGGGCATAATTCCAACAATTATACACTTTTCTTTTAACTTTATTTGAATCTACACGTAATCTACAGCATACGAATTATAATCTACAGCATATGAAATAAGTCAGTATAAAATATAAAATTATGATCATCGACTCAACTATGAACATAATTTAATATTCTCAGTTGTAGTTATATTCAATAATCTTGAACTATTACTATGTTGCAAAAAAATTAACTTTCTTCTATTGCATATCAAATAAAGTTGGGTCATCTGGAATACTATGTTAGGTATTTCTTCCTCTTTTAGTCGGACTCTCATTCTTGACCAATTTGGTTTTTTTCTTCCTCTCTCTGCTAAGGCACCAATTACTTTAGTTCCTCTACCTCCACCTTAGCTTTCTAATCCCTTCACAATTCTTCCTTTTGTCCCTTTCTATTTTTCGATTTTGTTTTATCCGCCTCCTTTTTGACCCTTAGAAAGGAAGGGCCCAAAAATGTTAATGTATGCCTCACGAACTAATTATAGAATATACTCTAATTGATTAGTTGTAATTCAGATAATGTCGTACTCTGACTTTATCAAATATTGGGTAGTTATAATGTCTTGCTAGAGACCACTTATAACTTGTGGGCCTAAAAGATGTTTGGGTCTGTTGCTAATATTACATAAGCCTACAGGGTCGCACACCAAGCTGACTGAACATTCAGTGGGCTTGAATCGGATTTGGGCTTTGGGCCTTAGGGTTTGAGCTTAAGGCTTTTCCTATATATATGGATATATGGGATGATTAACAAACTGAAGAGTTTCAACTTATCAAAACCTTAAAGGAGATTGTCCTCTGCTAGAGAGAGATAGAGAGAGAGAGGGAAGAGTCCGGTGCTAGCACATCAGAAAGTGGTGTTTCAATCTTGGGAGAATGTGGATACCGGTAGAGGCGCAACATTTGACGTGCTCTTCTCGACTATACCAATTCCGCTAGATATTTTCGCTACACGAAAGGAATAATCTCATCTGAATTTGGTTTCGATATTCAAATGAAACTTGGTGTTTCAGATACTAAACCGATAAGTGTATTATCGCTGACAATCTGAAAGTTCTATCAGCGGTATTAGAGCCATTTGTGTTTATTGAAATTGAATTCAGTTTAATCGCATGAAATTAAGGTTTTTCTTTATTTCAATGTGATTGAATGAGGGGTTCTTTCGTTAGTTCAATATGATTGAACCGGGGGGGTTCTTTCGATAATTCAATGTGATTGAATAAGTGGTTTTAGATAAATAAGATTAATTCACAAATAGAATTGTGAATTCAAAATTTTTTAACGAGGCACTGCCCCTCGACTTCGTAGGGAGCGCGAACCCCTGACCCCATCAAGTTTCACATTTTATTTCAATCACTTGTTTTCTTATGATTAGTGTTTGATAAGATCTTATCTTGATTTGATATTATCTCCTTTGTTTTGAATTTATTTTAGTGCTTAAATATTAAAATTAATGTTTGTTTTGTTTTAGGAGATAAAAAGTAGAGATTGCATCAAATTGAGACTCTACTAATGATAATCATGAATTTTGGATGACGTGAAGAGATTGTTGCAATGGATAAGGTTGATCACTTGAAAAGTTGGAATTTAACTGGGAAACTTCCTTCTATCCTTATCATGTAGGAATTTAAATTTGAATTTATATAAACATCTTTGAAAATTAGAATTAGATTAGGATTCGATCAAAAACCCCTATAAAAGGGACATTCCTCACCACAGAAAAAGGTTCTCTGTTCTTACATTTTCTGTAATTCTTTATCTTTTTTTATTATTGGAGTAGAATCCATGTGTGGCTAAATTCAATTGTTCCGATTCAAGGGGATTCGAAACTCTGGTTGTAACCTTGTAAGGTTTTGTGCTCCAAATCTTTTATTAATGTTTTAATTCAAGTATTTCTTGCTTTGAGTCCTTATATTTCATGAATGATTAATATTCAATTAATCTGACAATTTAATTTAAAATTGATTATTCTATGGCTATCCAGGAATTCAATGATCCATAATTGTCATAAAAGATTGGTACAAGTAGCAAATAGGTTATTTATGAAATTGTATATTTAACTTATGATAAATAAGAAAACTAAGTAGAATAATTGCGGCTATCTTGATTATTTAATTTAGGGTTAGTCTTTTTCACTAAGCTTATTGCTATCATTTATTTAATATGGAATGCTATGACACCTAGTCAATGGATGATAAGTTTTGGTTTAAATGCTAGGTTTAAACCAATTAATTTAGGAAAATTTGAGACTTATTACGACTATCCTAATGTGTTTCAAACTAACTGCTTTAATTGTGAAAATATTCTATTTAAACTAATGATCAATGATACACTTAGATGGGATATTTCCCTTGAATTGGAGTTTTGTAATCTTGACTTTCTCATATTTAAATTCATTTGATTTAATTTTTTGTATTAATTTTAGTTAATCAGTTATTTAATCAAAAAACCCAACCCCGTTTACTTTTATTAATTGAAATTAAGAAGCTAGTGTTTAGTTCTCTAAGGATTTGATCTGGTTCTACAACTACTACAAAATTTTAAAGAATCAAAACTATTTTGGAGGCTTCGCTAACTCGAACAAAATTTAGCGCTGTTGTAGGGAAATTATTTCAAGTTTCTTAGTTTCTTTGCATTTTTATTTTTTCAATTACTGCTAACCTCTTGGCTTGTATGACTTGTATCTTTCACACAGGTCAATTAAAATATAATCTAAAATTGAGAGGATAGTATGTTGTCTAAGAAAAGAGACTAAGCAAGGAAGCGATCACTCACCTTTAGACGTGAAAGTTGAAGTAGATCTAACAATTAGTGAAGACTCTAATTTTTAAGAAGTGGACGAAAAGATGGGAATCCTAGAATGTTGATGGAGTTAATGGCACCAAATTTGAATCAACAATATTTATGCATTCAATTTCCAGATGTTGAGGTAGGTTTTGAATTGAAAATTGGTTTGATTCACTTACTGCCTATTTTTGGTGGTCTTGTAGGTGGAGATTCACATAAACACCTGAAGGAATTTCATGTTGTCTGCTTTGGAATGAATCCATAAGGGGTGACAGAAGAGCAAATTAATCTCAGGGCTTTTTTGTTCTTATTGAAAGATAAGACAAAGGATTGGTTATATTATCTTCCACCTGACTTAGTGACAACATGAAACGAGATGAAAAGAATATTTTTAGAGAAGTTTTTTCCCGCATTATAAGCAGCGAATATCATAAAGGAGATATGTAGGATTAGAAAAATTATGAGAGAAACATTATATGAATATTGGGAAAGGTTTAAGGAGTTATGTGTCCGTTGCCCACATCACCAAATTCCTCATCGTCTTCTGATTCAACACTTTTATAAAGGACTATTACCAATGGATCGAAGTGTGGATGATGGAGTTAGTAGAGGAGCTTTAGTAAACAAAACACTTGAGGTGGCTAAACAATTGATATCAATTATGACCGAAAATTCTCAAAAAGTTATGACAAGGATGGATGGAACTGTTAAGCACGTAAATGAGGTAAGTAACACACACACCTTGAGGATAAAATTTCAGATTTAATTGCTCTAGTTTGTCAATTGGCTATAAGTCAATTGCAATCTACAAGAGTGTGCAGAATATGCTCATTCTCTAGACATCCTACAGATATGTGCCCTATATTGCAGTAAGACTCTCTTCAAGAAACTAACACAATAGGGGAATTTTCTTGCCAACCTCAATGCAAGTATTATCCATATTCCAATCACTATAGTCCACGATGGAGGGATCATCCAAACTTGAACTATGGAAATCAAGAAGGGCAACAACGATATCAATCTCACAATTTTAAACAACCTAAATCCCCTATATATGCTCAACCTATATTTTAAATTTAGGTATGCCTTTAGATGAAATTGTTAAGGCATTGGCTAATAATACTTAACAATTTCAACAGGAAACAAGGGCAAGCCTTCAAAACTTAGGAAACCAAATCACTCAATTAGCCACCTTGGTAAGTAAATTGGAAGCGTAAACATTAGGAAAATTACCTTCCCAAATGGTGGTGAATCTTAAGGAGAATGTGAGTGCAATGACTTTGAGAAGTCGTAAGGAATTAAATCTGGAACTTCTTTACCAATAGAGATAGAAAAGCACGATGATGGAGAAAAGAAGGAAAAACTTATAACTCAAGAATCAACAAAGGTAAAAAAAAAATATTCATCTTCATCAATATAAATTAGTGCACGTTTACCTCCTTTTCCTAGTAGGTTGGTTAAACCAAAAGATGATGAATATGAAAGAGAGATCTTAGAAACTTTAAAAAAGGTGGAAATCAATATACCACTTCTAAAAGCAATCAAGCAAGTTTCGAAATATGCAAAATTCTTAAAAAGTTATGCATAAATAAAAGGAAGCTGAAGGACAATGAGAGAATAATTTTGGGTAAGATTGTATCAGCTGTGATAAATAGGAAAATACTAAAAAAAAGCAAAGATTCAGGTATGTTTACACTTCCATGTGTTTTTGGTAATAAGAAAATTGAGTGTGCCATGCTAGGCTTAGCTACATCTATTAATGTCATGCCATACTCAATTTAACGAGATTTAAATATGAATTCTTTCCAAACTAATGTGATTATTCAACTAGCTGATCGTTTGCATTTGCGTACTATTGGTGTTATAGAAAATGTTTTAGTCCAAGTTAATGGTTTGGTAATTTCAGTGGATTTTTATATCTTGAAAATGGATGGAGATAGTGTTGAACATTCAGCTTTTTGATTTTATTGGGTAGGTCATTTATGAAGATTACTAAGACAAAAATCGATATGGATCAGGGTACTCTTTTCATTGAATTTGATGGAGAGTTAGTGAAAGGTTAATATTTGTGAAGCAAGGAAGCACCCAAATGATTTTCAATCCATCTATCATATGGATATTATGGATTCATTTATATAGGATCTGTTTAAGGAAGAAGTGATGAAGATGAGTTAGAGTTTAAAGCTAAATCGAAAGTGAACAAGAAAGTTGATGAAACTTGTTAAGTTATAGAACCATTGTCAACAATGCTAACAGATTCGGAAACTTTAAATAATGAACTTACTATAACTCACAAGAAAGTCTTATCTTCTGTTTTATAAGCTGAGAAGATATAATTAAAGGCTTTACCTAATCACCTAAAGTATGCCTATTTAGGTGATGGAAAGTCATTACCTATAATCATTTCAAAAACCAATTTGAGCCTTACCCTTTCTTTTCTTGCATAATAGCCTTGTTATAAGCCAAATTTACCCTTTTTTTTGTTTAATATCCTTAATGATTTTGAATCCCTAAATTGAAGGAATTGTAATAAGCTTATTTGCATAGGATTTTGACTATTTCCATGAAAAGTAAATTAGATGATTCAAGTTGCATTTTTATAGAATAGGGAAGAAGTAAAAAGAAAAAAATAAAATCTCCTATTTGATATTTTTGTTTAAAAAATAAAAGAAAAAAGAGAGAAAGAAAGGGAAAAAATAAGAAGAAAGGAAGAAGAGAAGAAAAGAACAGAAAAGAAAAGTGATTGAAAGAGATGCTATTTGAATCAAGTGAATTTTAATTTAAGTTGAAACTTGTGTGGATAAGTTTGTATGATTCACTTCAATTTATTTAGCCAAAAAACTTCTTCTTATCATACCTTACTTAAACCATATTATAACCCTTATTAAGTCCTTTTGATTTATACATTAGGTTCATTTTGTTTAGTGGTGGAGATATGATTCTTGAGCTAGCTTATGGAAATAACTTGCTATGTTTTGATTTGAGTGCTTAATGAACCCTAAACACTTTGAGCGTGTAGAGTGAAATCCTTGTAAGGGTGCCAAGTCTTATTCATTTGATTTTGATGGAATTAACGAGATGCCATGTTTTAACAATATGTCCTATGAATGTTTATTCTCTCACTTATTATTTTATCTTAACCCTTAAATGTGAATTAGCTTATTTCTGGATGACATGAAAGGAGATGAGAAGTTGTTATAAAGATGATTAATAAATTGAATTGATGTATGCTTGAGGACAAGCACGAATCCCACGTGGGGGAATTTGATAAGATCTTATCTTGACATATTATTTGATATTATCTCCTTTGTTTTAAATTTACTTTCGTGCTTAAATATTAAAATTAATGTTTGATTTGTTTTAAGAGATGAAAAGTGGACGAGCCTAAAGGAGGGATGAGCCTGAACCCAAAGGAGATCTTCCTCTGCTTGAGAGAGAGAGAGAGAGGGACGAGCCTGATGCTAGCACATCAAAAAGTAGTGTTTCAATCTCGTGACAGTGTGGATACCAGTAGAGGAGGAACATTTTGATGTTCTCTTCCCAAAACTACCAATTTTCTTAAATATTTTCGTTGCATGAAAGATATAATCTCATCTGGATTTGGTTTCGATATTCCATGGAACTTTGTGTTTCAGATACTTAGCTGATAAGTGTATTGTTGTTGACAATCTGAAAGTTCTACCAAAAATTTTGCTCCCACTAAAAATGTATGGAGCCAGGTTAGTAGTGATCTGTTTGTTAACACCTCTCTTCAGTTTGGTCCTCCTACTGATAAGGATAGTCATTTGATTGTTGCTCATGTTGAGCAAATTTTACTATAATAAAACCCCTAATATCCGTAAGTATATAATTCGTAACTTATAGTATCAAAGACGTCGATCCAATAAGGAAATAGATAGACTAAATAAACCTAAATTTGTCTAAGGAGTTAAAATATGATTTTAATAAAATAATAATAGAAAATGAAAACAATTAAATTGAGCAATCAAATAGCTAATATCAAGTGAGCTATTAATTTAAAGTTAGGTTGATCAAGGCTCAATAACTTAGGATAATTCTGTCATTATTTTATTTTTAAACCCCTATTGATTCAATTGTATGTTAATTCTAGATCTTCTAAGGGATTGGCTACTCTCTTTCAAGACCTAATTAATTAATCCTAATTGAATTTGAAAAACTCATAATTGTAATATCTCAATTCACAAATTCTTTCCTTAATGTTTTAAATTAGTTCTGACGTGATTTATCAAATAACCAAGTTCTCACACAAGATCTTCTTTAAACGATGGTTGATTTGTTAATCGTGTGACATATTAAATCACTAACTCTCCTTGTACAATTTAATTATATTTCTTTTGACTTACTCTCTCGATTTATTATCAAAGTATATGTATGCATCATTAACATAACACAAATTATGTATTGAATCAACAAAATAAAGTGACATTTCAGACTGAAATAACTCATATGCTGGAAAAGCTAAAACTTGTTGGAATTGATATTTCAGAGATACATGGTTTGATACACAGTCGTATATCAAATCGTGTATAACTCAAAAAGTCTCCAAAATTGTGATTCTACATGGGCTAAGAGATATACACGGTCATAAACACAATTTTGTATCCATAATTTGCTTCAAATCTTCCTTATTCTTCAATTATCTGATTTCCAACACTCTCAAACAAATCAAACACTTCATGAAACATAAAATTAAGATCCAAATCATGCTCTAAACCACAAAAATACTTAGAATATAAACAGACATTATCAATAACATAATTTTAAGCCTATACACATAATAATCATCTAATAAACACTTGTAAACACACTAAAGCACCTATCAAAACATAGTATAAACTACACTTATCAGCATCCCTGCACTTAAACTTTTGCTTGTCCTCAAATTAAAACAAAACACAAACCAAACATAAAAACATAGATTCATGCAACATGCATTTATGAGACAATGACATTTAACTTCACAAAACCAATTTAACAATACACAACAATCATTCAAAGTTGTGTCAACATATTAACCTATTTATTTCATGTCTAAGCACTTAGATTGAATATACATACTAATCAAAATATTAAAATCATATTCATCCACCTAAAGCATTTGTATATATATATTTACAATTAGTAATCAACCAAAATTGCAACTAAGTATGTCTTCATGAAAATTTTTGCTATTTTCAAATATCAATAGGATTTATTTATCGAAACACCACTTTTTATTTTCTATAACATTAACCTAGTTTTTTGATACGAAGGCAAACATCTTGTCATGAATGTCCCCCAGTTACTTAACTAGGCCACTTTTTATTAATTAGTTTGGTTAGAATGTCATTCTAGCCTTTTGACGCGAAAACAAACATTTTGTCATGAATGCCCCCAGTTACTCTGCTGTATCACATTTTCAACTGGCTACTAGCTCTATTTGTAACCCAATATTTATTTCAAAAAAGACAACGGAATAGTTATTCATTTAAGACACTTTTCTTTTTCTTTTTCTTTTTTTAACACATTTCACATGGCCTGCATTATTTTCTTTTAGTCAATCATCCTTATGAATAATTACTAATTATGCTAATTCATTCAATTGACTTATAATTATAAATGTATGTAACAAATTTCCTAAGATGAACAAACTGACATCATTTCCTAATTAACATGCATATTTAACCAAAGATACTTAAAACATAAATTTCACAAGCCAATATGCCTTTACAAATTCAAAGACTGTGTTCTTTCAAGTTATTGCCATTGACACATTTACACAATTCACACATATGCTCACACCATGTCAACCTAATAAAAAAATAACAATATGGTACGCAAAATTCACATTTATGACATGCCAATGTAGAATCCTCCCCACACTTAGACAACACATTGTCCTCAGTGTGAGAAAAACAAACAACACATAATAGGTAATAAAAAATGACAAGAAAAATAAAAAAGAAAAGGTTAGAGTTAGAAAACTTATTATGTTTCGATGATGATGTTGCCAGAGTTGGAACTTCGAGATACTTCCGATCATGAAATTCTAGCAATTCATTCCCTTCAAAATAAACATGAAAAATAAAAATAACAAAATACAAATAAAATAGAGTAAAAAATAAAAATAAAAATAATCTTAATTATTGGATTGCCTCCTAAGTAACGCTTAGTTAACGTCATTAGCTTAACATATTCTTCCTTTTATGCTTAACTTGGTTCTATTATAAGTGGATTGCATGTCACCTAATTTAAATTTCGTAACCTGTAAATAATCTACATATTGCAAGATAATAATAAGGACATAATTAATCAAATTAAGAAAACCTAGTAAGTTCAGTAATGTCCTTTTTGGTAACAAACTATCAACAAAATAGGGAATAACAAAACTCTCTGAATCTTCTATCGAATCTAGTAGTTTGTCCTTTAAGAAGGTGGATTGCTTTCTTTATTCCTCAATTACCCTCGTCTCCTTTTCATCTTTTGGTTATTCTTGTTCCTCTTGCTTTTTAAAAGATTCGACTACATCTATTCTCATAAATGAGTCATCCTCCTTTAGATTCTTTAATACCTTCTTCTTATTGAACTTCACTTGCTCATCACCGATCTGAAGGATGATGTTGTCTTCATGGACATCTACCAAAGCTTTTTTGGTGTTAAAAAATGGTACATCAAGAATTATTGGATAATTTTGATCCTCTTCAAAGTCTAACACAACGAAATCCACAGGAATGATAAACTTGTCCATTTTTATAAACACATCTTCTGACAAGCTTAACAGTTTCTTTGTCAATTGATCTATTAACTGAGTATGCATAGGCATTGGCTTCACATCGCTTAGCCCTATTTTCCTAAAAATCAACAAAGGCATAAGATTTATACTTACACCTAAGCCACATAAAAATTTTGATATCTCTAAATTACCAATTACAAATTATATATTAAAACTCTCTAGATTTGTCAATTGTGAGGGCATGTAGTTAGTAATTAAGGAGTTGGACGTTTATCATGTCTACCATTTGATTGTCATCCTAAGTCCGTTTGTTTGAGAATATGTCTTTGAGAAACTCCGCATACGTGGGTGCGCTCTTCAAAGCAAGATAATTTGCAATTTCTTCAACTTTTCTCTAAACTTTGCAAATTGTGTATCCAATATGTTCTTCTGAAGTATTATGGGAATGGTATTTTTGGTGGGTAAGGTGGAGGAGGAATGTATGGAGGGTCTCCATTCTTCTCTTCATCCTCTTTTTTCTTCTCTTGGTCTTCTACAAGGTGGAAGTACAAGAAGTTAATGGAACAATAGAGTGTATTATGGATAAACATGAAGTATACCTAGTAAGAATCATCTTCCTAACAAAAAGAGGAAAAGTAAAGTTGGAGGTGAATCTCAAAGAAGCTCATACCCCACTAGTAACAAGTGGTCATTGGGAGGAAACCTAACGCTTTTTACCTTTGATGTTTTTAGGCTTTAATGCTTTTAGTTGTTTGAATTATTAGTAGCTACTTTCCTTAGTATCCATACTATATTCTTAGACTTATTTTGTTAAGTTTTCATTGAAATCTTGTACTATATGTTTAGAGTTAGTGTATTTTTTAAAAAATTTTTTTTTACTTTTACAGGTTTTTAAGTCACAATAGGCTCAAACATTTGATAATGTTAAGCCTCATGTTTGAGTCTTCAACAAAACGGAATGTTAAACTCTTAAACATTGAACCTATTTGATACCATACAGAGACTATGTTACTATACATACTCCCATGTTTCTTTAAGGGTAGACCTATATTCACTTATAGAAGAGTACACGGTTGGGTGTCCATCTCTGTGTTAAGAATAAAGCCCTAAAGTAAGTATACATGGCCCTATATGACAGCTCGTGTATAGGAGTAGGAAAGAAATATAACGTTGCCATGAGCCATCTTTAAAAATGGCGCCTACATAAACTCGCGTAGGCCTCGCGTTCCTTCACCTATCTTTTCTATTTCATTATGCATTTAATTCAACTAACAAGCCTTCGAGTTTATCTTCATGTACCTGTGTTCCTTTAATACACAAGGCCTATATGGTACCATTTAAGTGATGTGTAGAGCGCTATAAATCGCGTACAAATCCTATGTTTTCTCATTTCTAATCATGTTTCCTCTCACTTTCCTTTGAAATTTCAGTTTCTCTTTTATTTCTTAGAGAGATAAACCACCCCCTAAGCTTCCTCAATCCTTCTTAGAATAACCTAATACACACTAATTTTTCTTCACCAATTTTTTCGCTTTATCCAGTTATTTTTCTATAACACCTTTATTCTCATTATTTTGATGCATCTTAGGTTACTTAATATTATGAATTATTGTTTATGCATACTTGATGATTAGATATCGATTATGCAAGGTCTTTATGGTGTTAGAAAAAAGAATTAAATAAACTAGGACTTGTATGTGTTTTATCTGGTTAGAGATTCTCAATGTGTCTTATAAGGCTACTTTAGTACCATTAGTTTTCGACATAGGTGGTTTAGAATCTAGAATAGACTAAAATATATGGTAAATAAAATTTTAGCATTATGGGATGTAGGTGACGATTACAATAAACGTGAATAATGAAAACACAAATATGGGAGATTTTAAGCCATTGATATTTTATTTAGTGGTTCATTATTTCATTTTGTATTTTATTACACTATTGTTTGCACTCTTACATTTGTGTGATATAGCTTATTTTTTAAGATCTTATTTATGTTTTTCTTTAGATATCATACTATAGAGAGGACTTGGGGACTATTGAAAGCACCTAGGAGACTCGCTTAGCCGCCACCAGAAAAGAGTGTTATATATTGGAAAATCTGGACCGGATCTGATCAGACCGCAGCGGAATAATCACGAAACTTTTCCGTGATTTTTGATTTCCCGAAAACCAAGATCTATTTAATTCTATAAGATGATTAACTCGAATCAAAATAAAGCGAAAATTTAATTCATACCTTATTCTGAAGCTTGATCTTTATCTTGATGCATCCCTAGAACCGTTTCCGAAACCGATCCGTCTCAACCACCGTAGCCGCACAAGTGTCCGACCTCTAACAGTATCCACAGAACAGGTTGAGAGAACTCTGTAACTTTTACAGAGAGGGTTAAATATGAAGTGCTAGCTACATAGAGCTTAAGCCTATTTATAATAAGCTTAGGACGTTTTGGTAATTTAATTGAAATTAAATAATAATTTCAATTAAACTTTAATTAGAATTACAAATAATTCTAATTAAATACCAATTATGCCCATATAAGAATCAATATCTCATATTGATCCTTATTTATTAA
>JANKYE010000005.1:21053392-21070516 GCA_032467995.1 Erythroxylum dillonii | reverse complement strand
CTATTTTATTTTGCCTCAAGAATCAATTCAATCGGATCTCCACAGATCAAGAATTTCTCAAAATACTGAACCATGTTGAGTAAATTTCAATCTCTTTCAATTTAATCTCAAAAATTATTAATTTCCCATCATGAAGAAGATAATTGTCTTAGAAATCCAACGCTTCGAAAACTAACTCAATCGGATGTCGGACGGAGAAATTATAAACAAAAGATTGAACAAGGGTCGGATTAGAGGAGCAGAATAGCAAAAACAAAAGTATTTTTCATATATATATATAACCGAAATTTCCAAAAATCATAGCTCTTGATTCCGAACTCTAAATTTGACATATAGTAGAGAATTGATAATGATGAATTAGGATGAATTGTGAATGATGTTAATGATTAATTGTGCTGGAAATTTGTACATGAGCTTGGGTACTTTCCTGTTCTGTTTTTGCATGTACGAAAACAGTAGGTTATAAAATGTTAAATGGATGATTTAGTTTGATATTTGATGTATAAATGAAAGTGGATTCATGGTAAAGATAGGCATTATTGAATCTGGAAAATTAGAGCTGTAGGTTGAAATTTTGGTTTCAATTTCATCTTCCTCTTTCGATCTATTTTACGTATCTTTAGGGCATGAATTTGAAGAAACTCAAAGAAGGAAAGTTGTATATATAGGTATTAGCTTGACCTCTGTGGAAGTGGCTTGATAAAATAGTGAATAGAGCTTGAGTTATGCTTGTTTTCTTAATACTGCCTATGATAGACCCCTGTGCAGGAACCTTATATTATTTCCTATTTTTTGGGGACTTTAGAGCTCCAATTAGTTAAAGTATAAAACATGAAAAATGTTTATTAATGTATTATTAATGCTTTTGTGAAACAGTTTGGCCAAAAGATATCTTGATAAGTTTATGTAGTTAATTGAAGTCAAACCTAAAGAAGGGACTATTTTGATGTGGTTAAGTTCAAATATGGAAAATTATGGTTTGCTAAAGGAATAATGTGTATAAGGTATGGATGAATGAGCATTGAAGAACATGGGGTAATTATGAATGAGAATTAAGTAAATTTATGAAAATATATTACTGCTGGAAAAAGTTTGGTGGATGTATAGATTTAGTCTACTGAAATTTCAGATTTAAAATAACAATTGTGTGTATGTTATAAGAGGTTTTTGATCATGAAAATGTTCAAAGGTAAGTTTAAAATATAAGTTGTTAATATTATAAAGATGTTTTTATGAATACAAATGAGATCCAAAGAATATGAGTATGGTGAATTAGGTATGATTGAACAAGAATTGAGGAAATTGTGTGAACGTATAATAGTAGGAACAATTGATGAATTTATGAATGATGAATGGAAAGTGATCAAGTTTAAATGATTAAGATTTTTTAATAAGGTTACATATTCGGAATAATCAATTGAGCATGCATTGAACACGACACATATACATGTGTAAATTTGAGTATTTATCTGATTGATCAAGTAGTGATGTGTACATGTGTGTATTGCCTGATTTATAGGCACAAATCGATTGACACCATCCAGACATTGCCGGTTCATCGAGGCAGTAGCTAATTGGAGTGTATTATGAGTAACCTAGATGCGTGACCTCCATTAGAAACGTGTTCTGTTCATACTGTTTTGATTAAACTTGATTTCTCTATATTGAATCGATATTGATATAATTATGACATTGATGATTCCGGATAATTGATTATCTGACGAGTTTGATATTCGGGACTATATTGAGAGTGTTTGTGATTTGAATGTGAATAAGGGAAATGAATTCTCAACTATATGTTGAATGCCAGACATAGATTCGATGAATTGTGGTAATTAAATGTCTTTATTGACTGAAAAGTGATTGATGATATATTATATTAAAAAGTTACACTTTATTACATGAATATGCATGTTCACATAAAGGAGTTATGACCGAAGCAACCAATATGAAAAGAGCTTTAATCTCATATATGTGCACACAGAGCCTCAGACTCAACATTTAATGAACCCAATATCTACAACGACTATGGGACAATGCTGAAATAAGCATGGTATCCACAACAGATACAAGATCGATAATTGATAAATAGGTGCACGACCACAATAAAGTAAAAATGAAAGTGAGTCTCATTTGCATTTGCATTTGTATCTTTACATATGTTTATGAAATTGTTTACAAATGAATGTTGAATTATATGAAGAGAACATTATGAAATGCTTATGAACTTGATGGTGATATGAAGAATTGTGATAAATGAGTGAAATATTCTGAGATGATTATATGAAGTTTTTTGCATTCAAAAGGTGCTTATGAAATGATTAAGTAAAGTGATTGTATTGTTAAGGTGCTTGTTGAAGCATGATGAATAATGTGATATATGAGGCATAAATCTATATCGTATTATATTGATTAAGCTGGGTTCTTATTCATATGATGCATATGATATGTTTGAGTGAACACATCGATAATAGTTCACTCATTGACTTCACAAAACTCATCAAAATTGCAACGTTGATTTTCAGGTACTGAAAGGTCAGACCTTGCTTGTAAAGCAATCTTGTTGGTGTCTAGTACATTTAGGGATCAAGATATGACTCAAAGGTCTAGTCAGCTGTCATCTAAGGAGTTTAGATAGAATGCTTTTGTATAGTTTTTCATCTCATGTAGATTATTTTGTATAAACAGTGTGAACACAAATGGTTTTTGTATTCTAACTATATGGATGGTTTGTAATGAAATGACGATGTAAAACATGTTTTGTTAATGAAATGAGATATGTTAACATTTTAAATACTTATGTTCTTTATAATGCCATATGAAGTGAATATGATTGCTCTAACATGCCATTCCCATAGGGTATGTGCTCGGATATTTTAAAGAATGTCTGGCTTATGTCCTATAGTAGTGGGATGTTACAATCTTTTTATGAGAATGATTAGCTAAAAAAATGAGCTAGGTAATAAAATGTGAGAAAAGGTTTATATTTCGTAAGTAAATAACTATTTCGCAGACCTTCAGATTATAAATAGAGCTAGTAGCTAGTTAAGAATGTGATCTCGCTGAGTAACCGGGAGATATTCATCACAAATGTTTTCCTTCACATTAAAAGGCTAAAATAATATTCCAACCAAGCTTATTGATAAAACATGACCTAGTTGAGTGACCAAGAGACATTCATTATAAATGTTCACCTTTGCCTCAAAAGACTGGGTCAATGTTAAAGTAAATTAATAAAAATAGTGTTTCGATAACAAATCCTACTTATCTTTGTGAATAGGATGATTTTTCATGAAAAGCTACTTAGGGATTGTTACAATGTCATTGTATCATTATTGCATATGCGTGCTTATATGTGTTATTGTTTGGTGTGTTTGTGTTTTGTTTTGTTTTGTTTTGTTTTTGCTTGAGGACATGAAAAGTTCAAATGGGAAGATGTTGATAGTTTACATTATGTTTTAGTGGGCATTATCGTATGTTTTTAGTTGTTGATTAGAAGATATGTTTAACTTTAGAATTTTGTCAATGTGACTGTGTTTTTGAGTGTTATGTAGTTTAGAGCATGTTATTGGACTTTAATTTTTTACGATTGAGATATTTTGATGTGTTTGTTAGTGATTGAGATCAGATGAAAAAGATCGAGACTAGTTAGAGAAAGCTTGGAGGAAGAGTCAAGGTCACAATCATGACATTCCAGTCATGGTCGCAACATAAGCAACCCAGTGCAGCTACTTAAGACATCCACTCAGTGCAGCTACTTAAGACACTTCCAATGCAGTTTTCCAAATGGTCTGGTCTGGTAATGAATATTGATAAAAGTAGTTTGTACTACTCAAAAGATGTGAAAAACTCGGTGGAACTCTCTAGGATTACTAAACTTCAGCTTCATGATCTTCCTCTTATGTCCCTGGGAGTTTCTATCTTGTACGCAAAGCCATACTATGATTTTATTTCTCTTATAAAATAGATCAAAGCTTGTCTTAGTGCTTAGCAAAATAAATTCCTGTCACTTGCTACAAGGGTTACTTTGATAATTTCTATGCTGGGAATCCTCTATGTCTATTGGATCTCACACATCATTCTACCCAAAAAAGTCATCAAGGAGATTGATGGCTTCATGAAAGCTTTCTTATAGACCGGGAATTCTAAAAACTTTAAGAAAGCTAAATTCAAATGGAGTGAAGTGACCATCCCTAAAAGACAAGGGGGCCTAGGGATTACCCTTATATCTCTTATGCAAAAAATGCTTCTGTGCTTTAGGACCTGAAGGCTATTCAATGATAAACATGCCATTTGGGTGAACTAGCTACATGAAACATATCTCAATAATGAAAGCTTTTGATAACTATCAATCTCAAGGGAGTACTCTTGGTTTTTCTTGCAAATGTTGAACTTGAAACATGTGATTTTCCATTGATTAAGCATATGTTAGGCAATGGAGATGATACTTGGGTATGGCTTGATAACTGGATGGATCATAGTCCTCTTATACAAAGGATTAAATTATCCTGACTCATGAACAAGATTCCTCTTAACTCCAAAGTTTCTTCCTTGATGAATCAAGCACAATGGAATGACAACTTCATAGGATTCAACTTGCTAGAGGACTTTCTTCCTCAGATAAATGATATCAGCAGGCAATATTCAGTTACTTGGGTTCCAAACACCTCAAGTAATTTTACTAACAAGTCTTGCTATAAGGCTTTGCGTGAAGGTGAAAGGAATGTTCCTTAGTTTAATCTTGTTTGCAAACATTCTCTTAATCAAAAAGCCTATATTTTCAATTGGCTAGTTATTAAAAATAAGATCCGTAAAAAAAACAGGTGATTAGGCGCTTGTGACCTAATTTGTGATCTTTCTAAGGAGTTGGAAGAAAATAAAGAGCATTTATCCTTTCATTACAGTTACTCAAAAGCGGTTTGGAGCAGAGTTTTACATTTGTTATCTAAAGTCTTCTTAAATTACAATTGGACTTCATCGCTAAATTGGATCATCTATACTGTCAAGCTAAAGTTGCAAGATGCCCCTCTGTACAAAATTGCCTTTACAACTACTATTTATTCTATATGATAGGAAAGAAACAGGTGGATTTACAGGAATGAAAAAGTTTACAAGTACAATTTAGCTGACGACATCGTCAACTGAATCCGAGCCCTTAACGATAGCTAAATCCGATCAATATGCACTATCCATAGGTGTGAAGACCCGATGGAATCTATAATGCCTATTGTTTGTTAAATTTATGTACTTTGGTAATTTAGTTTGCAAATTTACTTGTGGTGAATTTATTGTAACGTCCACGTAGCTTTGTTATAAATGATTCAATTATTATTCAACTTTTAAAAAAAGTATCTTTAGATGTTTGTTTTTTATATGTAAATTTGGAATTTACTACTTTTCGGACAAATGCTGGGGGCTAACAAAAAGTATGATCTATAATTATACGAGCCAGTTTAAATTTAAACGATAAAACAATATGAAAGTTAAGATTATGCATTTAAAATGGTACACTAGCATATAGAATGAAATATATTTTTTAAATAACTTTTTTTATCTAATTTTAATTTGTACTCATAAAATTTTTAATTCTTAATTTTAATAGAATATTGCTTTAATTTTGTAAATAAATAAAAATTAATAAAATACAATGAAAGGGTGGTGAAGATCCTAATAAAGATATAATCTATATAGATGTGAAAGCATTGGTAACAAACAATAACGACCGCTTGGCAGAAGTTGTGAGGAAAATGTCGAGTATTACGGATGGAACAAATTTTCTGGTAATCATTTCAAAGATGAAAATGAATATAGATCGGAAGGACCTGCAGAAGGAAGATTATAAACGGGAACGGGTAAGGCCTGTAGAAGGCAGCCACCTCAAGAATCTACGTGTCAGTTTGCATGAAAATGTCAAATCTTCGAAAACATCAAAGGGCATTTAAGTCATTACGGACTCTAGTATTCTAAGAGACTTGGACAAGGAAGCCCAAAAGCGGTTTCTACTTACCTTGAAAGGGTAAAATAAGACAGCGAAAGCAGTTTCAGTGGGATCTTCTCTGGTTTTTCTCTATCTAAGACAAAGAGAGAGACACGAGAATTGAATATTTAAGGCCATCTTATTCCAGTATTTTCGGTGTTACACAAAAATCAGTCTCAATTTATAAATGGATAAAAGAAGGGAAAGAGAGCTAAAAGAGGTTTGTCTTTTATTTGTTTGCTTTCAGTTTCATGCTCTCCATATTCTCTCTCCCTCTCTTGTCTATGCGTGCTGTGAATTAACTACAAATATGATCTTGAAAGAAGGAAAAAGAAGTTGGTTAAACCATTAATGGGGCTGGGGCTTCCAAGTGCTCCCGGAGGAGGAGGAGGAGGAGCAGGAGGAAGAGTATTACAAGAAGATCAAGTCGAAGCGATATTCGCAGAGAGCACTTTCATGGCTACTACTAATAAAGTCATAACGCACTCAACTCAATTAGAACAGCAACAGCATCCAAATCTAGCTAGCCAACATCATTATCAGAAACAGCAACTACAACAAAATCAAATATATGGATATCAACGCCACAGCCATCAGATTCATTATGGAATGATGCAATCTTCTTTATCATCCTCAAACCATGAAAACTTTATGTAATTATTACACTATCTTGCAAAGCATCAAAACCCATTTATTCTTCTTTGGGAAAGGCTATAAGAGGTTTTTGATGCTATGAAATGAATTTGGATGATAAATTATTTGTGTTCTCCTCGTAATTTTGGTTTTGCACGTACTTTTTTATGTCAGCAGTGGCAAAGATGCTGGAGCTTATGACTTGGGAGAACTGGATCAAGCCCTCTTTCTCTATCTTGATGGACAACTCCCCTCCGCTATTGAAGACCAAAGACGTTAGCTTTCTTTCTTTTCACTCGAGAAATTTTCATTATTTTCCAACTCTTTTTGTTCCTTCTAAGGAGATTCTCTTTGGAAAGAGGTTTTTGCGTCACAGAGAAAGCGTGCTCAACAGATTTAATCTGCCAGTACTTTCTTTGACCAGATCCTTGGAGTAGGAAAAAGGACAGAGCAAAACTATTTTTTCTTTAAAAATGCAAGCAAGAACCTCTTAATTCTTTTCGAGTTCAGTTTTGGTTGGGGACACGGACCATGACATGTAACCAAACCCAAACATATCACAATTTCCTCCCCCTCAAATTTTCCACGTACGAAAAGAGTATGGTCTCTCTTTGCCTTTATATACTCTTCACTTGCTCCTCTTCTGTTTTGATGGTATAAAGAGCTACAATTTCATGACGATTCCCATACTTCAAATCACAACTCATGCTTCTCTTGCCTTGTCTCTCTCTTGCTCCCTGTTCTAACCACTCTCTTCTTTTGTTCTTTCCCTTATGTTTATCTAAAACGAAAATTATTGTTCGTAATAAGAATTGCCTTGTGCGTGTGTGCAGAGAGTTGTGGGATGAGACCTCCTACTTTGAACATTTTCCCTTCTCAGCCTATGCACGAAGAGCCATCATCGACCAAGGTATCTTATCATTAAAGCGTTAATATGTCAAAAGTGAGATTATTTCACTTATTGCGCTACCCTATATGTTATAGTTCTTAAAATGGGTTTTTCTTTTTTGTATTTGGTAGACTAATACCACTGGTTTAGTTTCTCCTGCAACTATTGGTTCAAAGAGACCATCAGATCCGTCAATGGAGTTGGCCAACGAAAGAAATGTTGCTGCTCCATCAGCGTCTGAACCAGCTAAAGCTGGCAAGGTAAAGTGGGAACCGTATTAGGATATTAAAACACATACCAAAAAAAAAAAAAAGAAAGAAAGAAACTTTCAATATTAAATCACGAACCATAGTTTTTAACTTTATAGTACAAAATTGAAAATTGAGAATCCAAAAGTCCTTGCTCGAAAATTTATAATTGAGTACTCTAATTTTTTACATATCAGCGGGAAGGCAACCGCAAAGGTCCATTAACATTGAGCTCTGAGCAGGAGCGACCCAAGGCACCAGACCCTAAGGTGACTTACCGTTACATGGGTTCACTTTACCAATGAATATTTTCACATTTTCTACTTCTTTTACTTTATTGTCTACAACTTTGAATGTTTTGCCTTAACCAATTTCAATTTCTATATAGACACTGAGGAGACTTGCTCAGAATAGAGAGGCAGCCAGGAAAAGCAGGCTCCGGAAAAAAGTATGTAGTCTACAATTGGAAATCTTTATTCAACTCATAAATTTATCTTCATATATGTGTATATATATATATATTAAGTTTTCCTATAAATGATACAGGCTTATGTCCAGCAACTAGAGTCAAGTAGAATAAGACTTACCCAACTTGAACAAGAACTGCAAAGAGTCAGAGGTCAAGTGAGTGTCTATAATTAGGTTAAGTCATCATTAGCTAGTTAATCCCTTGTTCTCTAATATTGCTCTGAATTTCCTTTGTCCACAGGAGCTGTTCTTGGGTGGAGTTGTCCTGGGAGGAGACCAAGGCCTTCCTATTGGCATCAGCAATGTTAGCTCAGGTACTTTAACTAGGCAACTATATTTAATAACTTAGAGCACTCTCTCAATCGTTTGTTTTTTGTCTTTCAACAACACTGCATTATTATTATTATTTGGGTAAGTAACAAGGCATCTATATTGTTGGTGGTATATATAGATGCTGCTGTATTCGACATGGAGTACGCTAGATGGCTGGAGGAGCAACATCGTTTGACATACGAGCTCCGAGCAGCAGTGCAAGAACATCTACCTGAGAATGAGCTTAAACTCTTCGTCGACAACTGCTTGGCCCACTACGACGTGATGATGAACCTAAAAGGCGTGGTTGCCAAGACCGACGTCTTTCACCTTGTTTCAGGCATGTGGAAGACTCCGGCAGAGCGTTGCTTCATGTGGCTGGGAGGTTTCCGCCCATCAGAGCTCATCAAGGTAGTCAAGTAACCTAAACAATTAACCCTACACTTCGTATACATTATCCACTCTTATTTGTTCTGTCCAGTATATTATCACGATTAAGAATTTTATCCACTTGAAGAAGCATATATATGAACATCATATTTCATAAGAATAGAAATGACGAGATGATATTGAGTGCACTAGGCTGTATAGGAAACTTTTATTGTGATTGCATGGTTTAAAATGTCTGTGGAATTGAACAGAACATCAAATATCAATGAATGACGATGGTCATCGGGAAGGTTTTTAGTATTAGGTAGAGTTCGGTGTCAATCCAAAAGGACAAATGTCTGTTAAATGTGCAATGAAAAAGAGTGGAAGAGAAAGAATTAATATTTCTTCTGTAACTTTCTCTTCCTTTGGTCTGCAAAAACTAAGAGCAAATATGGGTAATATAAGTGTGAATTAACATAGGTTAAAGTGATGCGTCTTTGGATGGAGCAGATTATAATGAATGAAGTGGAACCATTAACGGAGCAACAAATCCTAGGGATATATGGATTGCAACAATCCACTCAGGAGGCAGAAGAAGCTCTCTCACAAAGGCGCGAAGCCCTCCATCAATCTCTGTCGGACACTATAGCTTCTGATTCACTGAGTTATCCCCCAAACATGGCTAACTATATGGGGCAGATGGCTGTAGCCATGAATAAGCTCTCTACCCTGGAAGGTTTTGTTGGACAGGTATGCCGTTGTTTCTAGTCTTATTATTATCATTATCCTATTTGCTGGTGCTTCATATAATATTAATATCTACAATCCTATAAACTTATGATCGTGCATATATATTATTTCTTGGAATTCATGCATCTTTGTTATCATATACGATTCTAAGCCACTTAGAGATCTACACAAGAAACATATAACACGCCCTGCCCAAGTTTGTGAAAAACCTGTAAAACTGATTTCCAAGGAATACGTAGCTGTGTCTCTGTTTTGTTTAGGGATTTGAACCTCCGGTTGCGACGTCTAGACATTATTTAGGTGAAGAAAAGCTTGTTGACTTTCGACATTCATCCTACAGCTAAGGATTTGAATGTCTAAAATAGGCGTCAAGGCATTAAAATCAACAAGCGTGGGAATTTAATTTCTCACGGAAGAAGTCTCAAGATACAATGCATGAAATTTTCACTAATTCAACTACTTAGTAATCTTATCCTTTTTATTCAATTGTTGACAAGTAATTATAAAATTATAATTATTATAAGTTATATAAATTAAATTATTTTTTACATTAATAAATAATTTTGTTACACTACAAAATATTTTTAATTATAATTGTGCTTTTTAGTTAGAAGTCACTACGAGAACTAGGTCCTTGACCTTAAGAAGACCCCGTCACTAAAATCTAAATTCTTTGTCTATTTTTATTCTGTCTTATAAAATTTCAACTATTTATTTTACAGACTTTACATAAAACTTATGCAAAACTCGTATAAATAAATAACTGAAATTTATTGGACTTACTCTGTAATAATAATAATGGTAAAATCTAAACTCCCACCATTGGAATTGGATGCTTGCCGTAAACTGTACACGTGACATCTCTAATAAACTTTGGACCCCACAGATTCTTTTCACACTGAGAGGTCTGGGTGAGCCCATGTTCTTATGATGTCATGGTCGTAACCGATGGACTTAAAGACAAAACTGCCCGTTCGCTGTATAACCAGCCTTTTGACTGTTCAAAACCCATTCCTCTAATTCGCATCTTGCCTCACTGAGTCTTGGGTTTAACTCGGTTTTTCCAAGTTATCTTTTAGCTTTTGCGCCATTCAGTTAATTTAGTTGGGGGGGTTAAGATTTAGATAAATCTCAGGCAACTTTACCAACTAATCACGCTGCATTGAAAAAAAAAATGAGCAACAAAGTCGTTTAATTTGACAAAGCATGATGTTGCCTATTTCTTAGGAAAAGCAAGATTGTCTTCGTGGCGGAATGATAATACAGAATAGAATACAAGGAAACTGACGCGGTTAATTTCTAATTACTTTGAAGACACTGGGTAGGCGGGGTCCCATTGAAAATGAAGAACCCATCGTTCAATGGAACCCATCGTGGAAAAGAGAAATTAACGGTCTTTTTAATTCATAATAAGTGTCGTTTTAAATACAATTTAATTATTCAAAATAAGTGTCATTTTTGACTTTATATGTATATTTATAATTTTACTTCCAAAATTATCCTTTAATTTCTCTTACATTTTAATTATATAGATTATATTTTCAAGACACTTTAATATGTAATTAATAAGCGTATATCAGACATTTTATTAACTTTCTTAATAAGTGTATATTCCTCTAAAACGACACTTATTATAAATTGTGACACTAATAAGATATTTTCGTATAATTAAGATCTTTTTAAAATATCTCATGAGACAATTAAAAAAAGTAATAATAAAAGAAAGAATCAGTGAGGCGGGGTTACAAGCTTGGTAAACATAGGCATATGGGTTGAAATCTATGCAAGGGTCCGTTTGAAATTTTCTCATAAGACCGGATAATTTCAAACTTCTTCTAGATATTGGTGCCACATTTTTTAGGCCAGAACAAACCAACCCACTTCTTCCTCTTTTAAATTAAACAAACTCTTTGACAATCAACACCCTATCGTATCTCCCAGTCAAGTCAATATCCAACTCATTTGCAATCTTTTACAAGTGATTTTTGCGCTGAAATTTTGAAGTAATAATTGCACTTACAGGCAGATCAGCTGAGGCATCAAACCATGCATCGACTGCATCAAATATTGACGACTCATCAAGCTGCAAGGTGTCTATTGGCCATCGCTGAGTACTTTCACCGTCTCCGATCACTCAGCTCCCTCTGGTTGGGTCGTCCCCAGCAGGAGTAATAGATACCCTTTAAACCAATTACTTAATTAATTAGCCACCTTTGGTTTTGCTTTAAATTTTATTGTTTCAACATATGTTTCCCCGCCTTTTCTGATTCCCTACCAATGTATAGACATATCATAGATTAAATTTCAGCTAGTAGCAATTAAAATCTCAACATTCTCTCAGGTACACACTGAGAAGCTGAATTCGGATCGAGATTCATAGAAGTAATACTTTGGCAGTCATTATTGACTAGGAATTAAATGTTGTTGGGAAGGAGAAAGACATTGACAATTCATTTTAAAGAAGGGGTTTGTTGAGTACGTTTTGTCTCGATGTGCTGTTTATAAGACAAAACTTATTAGGCTCTAAAGGAATAATACATCTATTTTTTCTTACATTCTTTTCGTTGTGACCACAAAGTACTGAATACTTTTGATGTCAGACTGCTACAACTCAAATTTCTCATTAATTTTTTTGAATTTTACTTTAAAAAATAAAAGAGGTGAATTTGTACATATTCTTGGTAAAATATATTGATTACCATAAAGAACATACGATACATGAAATTTATTAATAAAAAAAAGTTTCTTGTTTAAATTCTTAACTCTTTAGTTTTAAATTTTAGGTCTTTAGCTGTTGTGACTACAAATTTTATCCATGAAATTAAAGTAATTTTTATATGTTGAATTATCCATATGAGAATAGAAAAATTAAATATCTTTATACATATAGATAAGAAAATAAATTATAATTCTACATCTCAAGATTTCAATTGAGATGATTCTCTATTTGAACCTGAATCTATTTTTTCTTATGAAGGGATAATCATCTTAAGGACGCTGTAGATGTTGGGAATCAAAACAACAAAGATGTGCCCAACAACTAAAGCGCGCAGATTAAAACAAAATATGTGTGGACGTGATGTCGATCAAATATAGAAGCAACAATAAAATGTCAAGCAACAAAATTAAAGAACACCATAATTTTTAACATGGTAATACCCTCTCAAATATCGAGAGGCAACATTCACGAGATCTAGTCCTGAAAAACTTCACTATCAATCGAACGAGTACACCAAATGTCTCCAACATTATAAGGATAGACACAAACGACCCTTACTCCTTTTAACAAATGAAAAAACCACACCCAAAATGTATCTCGAAACAAAAAAAAAACAAAGTACACAACCAACAACACCAGCACAGATGATAAATAAACGCACCAAAATCTAGAATAAAACTAGATGAATACCGTCAACAAACAAAAGAAGGTTACTCGGCGTAGCTCTCCAATCTTGTGCGAGGAAGAATGCTTCCCAAACCATGTCTTTGCCTCCAAAAAGAACTAATTTGCAGCTGATCTAAAATGAAGGACTAAATGCAAATAAACCAAACTAAGAGGACCAATTTGCAATAGTCCAAAGTTGTTGTTGTGTTTTATAGTATGGTGTGTATTGTAATGTGTGGGTCGGGGCACGTATTTATATACATGAGTTATGCCACTAAAAATCAAATTAATAAATGTGAGATTCTTTTCAACTAAGTCCATTGGGCTTTATAATTCGGCTTAATATTGGGGCTTAATGGTTGGGCTCCATTTTATGAGGACCCATAAAAAACTTCCCCTCCGCATCAAATGGAGCCAATTACCAAACCAGCAATCGACGGACAAACTTCAAACTTTCCCCTTAGTAGAATCTTCGTCAATATGTCCGCACCATTGTCATCCGTGTGAATCTTCTCCAACACCAACAGATTAGACTTCAAGATATCCCGAATCGAATGATATTGCACATCAATATATTATGATCTATCATGGAATGTTGACTTCTTGCACAAATGGATAGCACTCATACTATCACAAAATAATACATACCTCTCTCACAATATAGGCTTGAAACTGTTTAAAAGCACCAAGAACTTGATCTTTCCTCTTCAAAGGATAAACCCAAAGCTTTCTAGAATGATCGTCAATAAAGGTCACAAAATATAGACAACTACTATGTGTCCTAGTCTTTATAGGACCACAAAGATATGAATGAACTAGCTGAAGAACCTTTGGTTTTCTGAAAGGAGGATTACTCTTGAAGGACGCTTTATTTTGCTTTCCCGCCATGCAATAAGAACACTTATCCAATGTGACATCTTTTAGACCAACAATCACATTCTTTTTGGATAATTGACATAGTCCCTTCTCACTAATGTGACTAAGCCTCTTATGCCATAGTTTTGATAAATCATCACTGGCAACAACATTAGCACCATCAACAAAAATGTAGCCTTGATCCAATATAAATGTGAAACCTTCTCTCCACGTGCGATAACCAAGGAACCTTTGGCGAGTTTCCACTTCCCTCTTGAAGATTAACTATCATAACCTTCATCATCAAGTGTACCAGTAGAAATCAGATTAAACCTCATGTCAGGATTATGTCTGACATTATTCAAAAATAGCTTCATTCCGAGATTAGTCTCCAAAAAAATAGTATCGATGCCAACGACCTTTGATTTGCCATTATTAGCCATTGTTAAAGCACCACTAGAAATTGGAGTGTAAGACATGTAGAACTCCCTATGAGGGGTCACATGATAAGTAGCATCGCTATTAAAAGCCCAACTAGTCTCATTAGAAGCAATGTTAACCAGTTCTTCATCAGCAATTGTCATAAGATCACCAGCGACAATAAAAACACTATCATCGCTATCATCATTGTTCTTCTGCTGCTTACCCTTCTCACGTTTCAACTTGAAACAGTACTTTTTAATATGGCCTTTCTTACCATAATGATAACACTCCATATCCTTGTATCGAGATCTGGACTTCTTTGCTTTCCTCAGTTACGTCCCTGATCCTTCTCTCTACTTCTCCCCCTATTTTCTATAACCAAGACATGCGACTGTGAAGTAGATGCCTCCCGTGTTCGTCTTCTGACTTCTTCATTTAAAACAGCAGGCTTCGCTAACTTCATGGTAACAGAAGCAGAACTAGTCAAAGTAACTCAGAGATTTTCCCAAGAATTAGTTAAAGTGAGCAGCAACCAAAGCCCCATAATCTCATCTTCAAATTTGATATCCATGCCAAACAATTGATCAAAGCATCCTTGAAACTCATTGAAATGATCAGAAATAAAACTACCTTCTTTATACTTCAAACACGTAGCCTGATTTAACAAAAACAACTTGTTATTCCCAATCTTCGAAGCATATAAGGTCTTAAGCTTTTCCCACAAAGTTTTAGCATTTGAATCATTAGTAATATGATTCAAAACATTGTCATCAACCCATTGCCAAATAAAGCCACAATCCATCTCATTATCAAAAGCCCAATCTTCATCAGTTTTAGACTCTGACTTCTGAGTAGCAAACATCGACAAATGCAACTTTTTCATAAATAGAAGATCTTTCATCTTCTCTTTCCACTTATGGTAATTAGTGCCATTCAAACTAACCATCTTCCCATAATTCAACTCCATATTCTAATCAAACAAAAAAAATACCACAGAGAAAACCAAAAAGCTCTAATACCAGTTATTGGGAATCAAAACAATAAAGATGTGCCCAGAAACTAGAGCGCGCGGATTAAAACAAAATATGTGTGGATGAAATGTTGATCGAATATGGAAGCAACAAAATTAAAGAACATCATAATTTTTAACGTGGTAACACCCTCTCAAATATCGAAAGGCAGCATCCACGGGACCTAGTCTAGAAAAACTCCACTATCAATCAAACAAGTACACCAAATGTCTCCAACAATACAAGGATAGACACAAACGACCCTTACTCCTTTTAACAAGTGAAAAAACCACACCCAAAATGTATCTCGAAACAAAAAAAAATACAAAGTATATAACCAACAACACCAGTGCAGAAGACAACCAAAGGCACCAAAATCTAGAATAAAACTAGATGAATACTGTCAACAGACAAAAGAAGGTTAGCTTTCCAATCTTGTGCGAGGAAGAACGCTTCCCAAACCTTGTCTCTGCCTCTAAAAAGAACTAATTTGCAATTGGTCAAAAATAAAGGACTAAATTGCAAATAAACCAAACTAAGAGGACCAAATTGCAAAGAGGTCAAATAAGGACCAAATTGTTATAGTAAGTTGAAGTTGATTATTTGGGTTTTAAAATTTATTGTTATTCTCAACTGAAATATAGTATAATGTTTTTAGATTGTACGAGGAATGGTTACGCGAGCTAATGCCCAAGAAAACACAGGATGATATCAATAAAGAAGTTAGAAGACACTTTCCTAAGAGGTTTGAAAAATATGTAAGTTTTCACTTACAATTATTGAAATGATTGAATTATAAGATTAAAGTATTCAAATGACATTATACTGTTTAATATGATAATTTCTTTTGTGTAGGCCTTAGAAAATCCAATAAAGAACAAGCTCATATGTGATCTTGCGAAGGAACATTTGTGAACTATTAAATCATATCTGACGTATTTTGTTAACGGATACAAATATCATACAGAATATCATGGTCATAGCATGGCAACAGTAAATAGTGGAGTTTGCATACAGGGAGAATTGATGGATTACTATGGTAAAATTATTGAGATATTTAAAATTGAGTACCCTGCATTGCCAATAAAATGAAGTGTGATATTTAAGTATGATTGGTTTGATCTAACTCCAAATGTTGCTATAAAAGTGCATAATCGATACAATCTAGTTAAAATTAACAAGCAAAGATGATTTAGACAATTTGAACCTTTCGTGTTGGTAATGTAAGCGATCCAGGTGTATTATGTCCCTTTCAAGAGCTTACGACGAGATAAGTTAGATTGGTTGGTCGTTTGCAAAGTTAAACCTAGAGGTGTTTTTGAATCATATGGAAAAGGAAAACAGAGAACTGAAAGTGAAGCGTTTCAGGAAGATGTTCATAAAATAAATGCATCTGTTACATATGACAAGAATGAACCTTTAAACAATCCAAATAATGAATATGTTGAAATTTCATTTGGGGAGGATGAGGAGGGCGAGAGATCTAAAGAGGAGCCTGAGTTTGATTTTAATTCTTCAGAAAAAGAAGAAGATGATGATTTTAATTTATAATTAAGTGTTGATAGTGATTAATTTGTGTTTGTTATTGAATATTATATTTGTTGGGACCCGATCCGGGAACCAAATCCCAACCGGAAAAGATGGAAAACGAAAAGCGAAACAACGAACCTGAAAGTGGGCGGAAGTCGAAACGGAAGCAAAACGAAACTAACGTTTCGAAATTAACGGAAACACATGCCGACATCCGAAAGCGCAAATCTTAGGAAACGAAAAGTTGCGTTGGAACCTTAGACTATCCATCC
>JANKYE010000005.1:21033016-21047965 GCA_032467995.1 Erythroxylum dillonii | reverse complement strand
AATACTAATAACATAATAAAAATTTATCTCATTACAATTATATAATAATTACAATATTATTATTATTATTGTTATTATTATTAATGAAAGAATATAATAATTAATGAAACATATATAATAATAAACATAATTGATATATGTGTAGTTGCAGACGTCTATCTGTAGTAAATGAAGCGTGGCTCTTTCTGGCTTTAGTGGGTGGCTTCAAAACGGCGCCATTAACAAGAGCCTGTCAACAAAATCGTGCATTACTCAAATTTTAAACAGAACGAAATCGTGCTATATCTTAGACAGAATAAGAGACGATAGAGTTCGACTGAAGATTTCCACTCCCCATCCCCTCCCTTGAACCTAGAAACGTACACAGGGCCTAAAGCTAAAACTAAAAGGCATAAAGGCTACTCCAGTCACTGGGGAACAAAAACATGTCGGGTGGTTACAAGGAAACTCTCCTGTGCAAGACTTAACGAGACAAGACGGTTCAGGGACACCAGAAAGTGACCAAAATAAGCATACAAAGAGGTCTTGTGTTGAGTAAAAGAAACCAAAAACCATTGCAACGTAATTGAGGTCTCAGGTTCAGTAGAAGAAACCAAAACCAGAATCATTACAGTTTAGACAAATCTAACCCAAAATATAATAGCAAGCAAAATAGTGTAACCACCCATGTATGCATATGACAACAAAGAAGCAGCAAGGAGGTTACCTGGGCACCGGACACCTGAACCTGCACTTTGGAATCTTAACAGAGATAAGAAACTACTGACCTGGGATCCGGACAATGACAAGAATAAAACTAGTGAAAAGTCCACACCGACCAGTCATGAGTCCTCCAATGTTGGAGTTGTAAACGGTGACCTATACAGATCTGGGAGCGAGAAAACAAGATCGACAACTTCCTCTCTCCTCCATACTCGTCTCCCTCGTAAATGAACATGGTAAAGCACAGAAAAGGTAAACGTAATTAGTGAGGAAGGGAAGGCAAAGTGCATTGTCAAAATACCTGGAAACTGAGCTTCCATTTTTGGAGTCGGCACAGAACTGGCTTCCTTCTGAGAAAGATAAGAAGACCCAGAAGCATTTGACTCTTCGGAGGGCGATGGGGAGAGGTGGACGGTCTAGGGCGATTTAGGGATTTGTCTCCACTTTTGTAAAAAATTAATATCCTACTAAGTCGGGTCGTCTTCTTCTTCTTCTTCGATCAAGCTCCTCCTGGGCTCTTTTGGTATTCATAACTATGCTGCTTCTTCATTGACTATAGAGGCCGTCCTCTACCCCGCTTCCAAGCAGAAAACTCTCTGGTGAGAGGAACTGACGAGGATAATAAATTACTCAAATCATCCGTGAAGTTATGAGAGAGGTTGTTTGAAAGTGATTTTTTTTGGTATACAAAGGAGAAAACAAAAATATTGCATGCCTAAACGCGGAGATAAGATTCCATCCATATCATCGAGGATAGAAGAAATGAAACCCGAAGGTGAAGATTATATGTTTAATGCAATTTTGATTAGGTGAATTGTTTAATCACATGACGATTAGCGACGAGATATTTTTTTATGCTTGGAAAATTGCTTATATCCTGAAAGACGAAGAAGTAGAACATAGTATCTCAATCTTCAGTAAAGGCAGAGTATTATGCAATCGGGGCAACTACTAACTAACTGACTTGGTTAAAGTCCTTACTGAAATCCTTGATGATAATTCACGACGAACCAATAAAATTATAATATTATATTCAGTTTGTTATCTGCATAATAACGAATTCTGTATTTTATAAATGGATTAAACATATCAAAATTGACCGTCATAATGTTAGGAGCAATTCCAGACTAGAAATATTGACATGACCATTTGATCAGAGTTTCAACTGAAAAACATTTTCACCTGAACTCTGCCTCGACAAGATCTGTCTCGAAAGTAACATACTGAGAGACATTTTCACCAAGGCCCATTCGCTCATTGCTTGGAATAGAAACGTCGAGCAATTTAGTGGGCTCATTGTTGCAATCTAAAAGCTAGAATCATGCATTTCAAAATAAGAAAATCTTCTGGCATCTGGCTACTCTCATTACTAACATATCAACATCTTTAAATTTCAACGTAATTTCATCTTCTTTGCATCTCCCTGGAATGTTAAATTGGAACCAATTTCATGGGATCGAGTAACAATATATGGTACAGGCAACCTTAAAGAGTTAGGGAACCACATGCACGACAATCCACAAATTGAAAGAGTAACTAAATAGCATATATTTGCTTACAACTTTTCTCTTTCTTCAAGCTTTCCTTTCCTAGTGAATGATCATAATAGTGGAAAATGATTGAGCCTGGCAATTGGGATACAAACCAGGGGATGAGCCCTTGGAAGGGTTAAACCTGGACCCTCCTCCATGTCAACAACTGTGTTGCCACGTTCACCACTAACCTCCCATTCAAAGCACTGAATCATCGCAGCGAGGGTCGTCTGAACTAGTTGCAGCGCCAGAGTGGTGCCTGGACACCCTCTTCTTCCACTACCAAACGGCAACAGCTCAAAATGCTGTCCTCTCACATCCATCTGATGTCTGGTTTGATTCTCTTGTGTTCCATAAAATCTTTCAGGGCAGAACTCAAGTGGGTTCTCCCAGTAACTGGGATCTCTGCCAATAGCCCACACGTTCACAAACAACCTTGTTCTTGCAGGGATTTCATATCCTCTTACAACACAGTCCTGAGTTGATTCTCTCACAATTAGTGGGCCTGTGGGGTGAAGCCTGAGAGTTTCTTTAGTTATTGCCTGGAGATATGGAAGATTTGGAATGTCTGATTCTTCAACTAGTCTGTTGTGTCCTATTACCTGCTCTATTTCTTCTCTTGCTTTCTTCATAATTTCTGGATGGTTGATTAGCTCAGCTAGTGCCCATTCTACTGTAATGGCAGATGTGTCTGTCCCTGCTGCAAATATATCCTATCAATTACGCAAAGGAATAAGTTAGCTGATGACGGTAAACTTTTTCCACTGTTACAAGCCTTCGCTTGTTTTGTTTAAAAGTTAATTCATCCCATCTCCATAAAAATATTTGATAATAGAATATCAAAAATATTTGTTTTTACTAAAATTTTATATGGATAATTTGCAATCCCATTGACCCAGTTCACCTAACAATCGGTTTCCAAATCAAATTTCTAAAACTAGCCTTCCCTTTTGATTACCCTGCACTGAATTAGCTTTCGTTTCAATTCTTTCAATTCTCTGCATAGTTTGTCCAATATTACGTTAGAAAAGCATATTAACACAAAATATTGTTCTCGGACATCTTTTTGGACACTTTTTACTACGTAAGAATTATAGTATACAAGCAATATGGTTAGTTTACTCGAAGAATAAGATTTGTTCTTTGACTCATTTTCTCCTGCATAGTTCCTCATGGAAGACATTAACACAACTTTCTAACAGATTAACCAAATATCAACAATTACAAACATCAAAATTTACGTGAAAAACCATCTAAGTATAGATAGAAAAACTAATGGTCAAACTAACAAGTAAATCCACTAAACTCAAATAAAGATTTACAAAGTTTGATTTCTCACCCCACAATAACAAGTTGTCTCATAAAGCTTCACGATTGAAACCTAAGTTGATATAATAATTAACAAACACCCTAACAAATTCTAAAAATAATAAAAAAAAGGATGGGAATACTGCACTACTTTTCCTTTCTCGGGTTTTCCTCTCTTCTGGACATTATTACAGCACTTACTTACAAAATTTACGTATTTTTCTCTTGTGTATCACAAAATAGGTTTTTCCGCATCGTTCACGGTCTCATACACAATCGTGTAAGTGATCATGTATTTTCAATATTACGTCATTAGCATATGTACACGGTCAGAGAGAGAAACATGGTCATCACACACGGTTGTGTACGACATAAATACGGGTGTGTAAATGACCATATTGTCTTCGCTCTTCACATTCTTCTGCACAAAGTTCTAGAGACTTATATAGTTAATCTACACGACTGTGTAAGTAAAGAAATAAGTGTGTGTCACTCTACACGGGCATACAAACTTACATGGTTAATATAGACGATCATGTAAGTTAAAGACGTAAACATTTAGCACCTTAAACAGTCGTGTCTCCCCTCAGAAGAACTTTATCCATCTTGTCTTTATTTGATCATCACCTCCACGAACTGTAAAGGCGTCTATGATTACTAGATAGGGCTAGACACTTAATAATCTCCCCCTCTAGCCCAGTTGTGAGGAAGACAAGTTATTCTTTAACATCTACTTGAGAGACATCCTAACAAGCTTACTATATAGCTCTTGTTTTCTTTTAGAACAACTTTAGTCAATATATCAACACCATTCATATTTGTATGAATCTTCTTTAATACCAATTATTGCCCCTCAATCACATATGTCAACTAATAATATTTGACATCTATATGCTTTATGTGCGAGTGATGCATAGTATTTTTGCTCAAGATTTAACAATCACAAAATGCTACATATTCTTATTGCTTCACATCTATCTCTTGAAGGAAACTTTTCAACCAGAGAATCTCCTTACGAGGTTCCACTACAGCTACATACTTTGCTTCAGTTATAGATAAAACTACACATTTTTGTGTCTTAGATTGCCGTAAGATGGATCCCTTTGTAAACTTGATTAGAAAACATGAAGTAGATTTTCTTCCATCAAGATCTATATCTATATCTACATTCGTAAAACCTTCTGATACACTTATATTTTCATATATGTTTAGGACTTAATTCAGAGTCATTTATATTTATTTTATGTTCATCTATGGATGGTTTATCATCTTTTAGCATTATTCGAGGTTCGTTGACGTAAAATGCATAAATGAAACAAATAGACTCGAATTGCATTGTTTTTTAGTTTCTGGCAGACTTGACCTCTAGTCATTATAGGATTTTTATCTCGATATTGGTTTAGCTAAAAATTCTAAAATTTCATACTTAAATTCTTAATTCATTGACAGATTTTTTGGGACTAGTTGCAGATTTTTCTGAGTTGGAATTCAGGAGAAATAAATTTCCGAAATTTGCGTCAGGTTTTAGAGCACCAGAATGACCTATCGACGAGGTTTTGATCATAACTATTGACTCAGATGGCAAAATCCCGTGATTCAAGTCTTATATTGAAGCTAACTCAAAGAAGAAGCTATTGATAAAATTTGAGTTCTTAAATCATCATTGTTTAGTTTTTATGCAATGTCGAATTTGACCTTGAAAAATCTATTCTAACCAGCCAAAGATCAACATTCGCCCCCATCTTTTAATTATGTCAGCCCATGTACAACTCATTCTCCACTCCAAAACAGCCTTCACTACAAGACAAAGAAGCCTTCATTCCACAGCCAGCATTCAAGAAAAAACAAAGGGCTGCTTTCATTTTATTCAAGACATACAACAGTCTCTCCAATCAAGCAACCGCCAAAGAAAAAACTCAATTTGGCCTCCAATTGACAGCAACACATTCACGCCACTCCAAAGAATCAGCCTTCATTTTTTGACTGCAGCCTCCACACCTCCACTTTCCAGCTAACATTCCACTCACGGCAACCTCCAGCTCCCATTAACTCAATTAACAACACAAAAGTCTCCATTTACTATCCATCATTCACGCACATCACTTCAGAAGGCAAGCCTCTAACTCCTATGAACTTCTTCACCACTTCACCAACGAAAAAGCCATCCACCGAAACTCTCCAGCAGCTCTCTCACCTCTCAACTAACAGCCAACCTCCACCAACACCAGCCCACATTCACGCAACCTGGAGAACAAAATCACGTCTCCACTCCATTCAAGCTTAAGAACAAAATCTCAAAAGCCTCCTACACACACAACACGTAGATAGCTTCATTTACTCCCATTCAAGCAAACAATATCGCTGCCTCCATCAAACACACATACAACCCTCCCATACAACCACGTAGCTACTTCCATAAGGCTGCATCCATTCACCAACCAACGCTTCTCCAAGTACTTCCACGCATCTTCCAGCCACATAAGGAGAAGAGAGGACACATTATTCAACCGTAGTTTGGAGTTGTGCTTTTTATTTTTAATTGATTCCGCCATGAGTTTATCTAGGTTGTATGCTTGTAGACTACTTTACATGATGATTTGTGGTTAAAACCTTAATTTATCTTAGGGATTTGATATTTTTGTTGATGCTTTAATATTAAATTTTGCTAGAATCCATGACTGAATATTCATATACTTGTTGATTTTTCTTTGGATTTATTTGTTATTCCTTTGGACTATTGGAAAGTGTCTTGGTATAAATTCGCCTTTGGAAAAAGAGAGTTTTTGCTAAAAGATTAAAGAAAATTTCGACTAGAATTTTCTTGTGAGTTGGGAGACCCAAGAAACTTAGTAGGTGAAAATTGAAGGTTTGAGACATAAGAAACTCTAGAAAAAACTTAAGTAAAAGATTACTAAATGACGCCTATAGTAGATAGATTAATTTATCTTTGGGAAAAGGGGATTAATTACTCTAAAAATTCACCTATAAGGGTATAATATTTCAGTTGTGGAGAACAGCTAATTCAATATTAAGGTTGAAAAAAATATCATTCTCTCAGAGAAAGTCATTCCTCATTGACGTTAAAACTTTTAATTAGCAAATTGTTGTAATCTTTTCTTAATTAGTTACTGTGCAAATTTGTCATATTCATAGTTATTTTGGTTCCATTGAATTGGGTGGTTGTTTAGAAATTTATTTAAGTTAATTTTGTTTAAAAAAGAAAAAATTTCTTTACATTAATTTTAATTTTCTAAAATTTCATCCAACCCAATTTCAAATACCGTTAACTAGCGTAGAATTGAATTTTCTCATAATTCCTGTGGACATGACTCGATTCTTACCGATTTATTACTCATTTTGACAACCGTACACTTGTAATTCACAAACACCTTCTAAAGTTGGCTCACCATCGCCAAAACATAAACTCCACTTTAATGTGTCTCTCAAGTTTCTCATAATCTATTTCAATGCTTCCCAAAGAACCTTTCCTAAATTTGACAAGAATTTGCTCACCATCCTAATAACTTGTGCAATATCTAGCTTTATGCACATCATTGCATACATTAAAGACCCCTACTGTAGATGAGTATGAAACAAAGGACATACCATCTTTCTCCTTTTCTATTGAAGGACATGCATGCTTACTCAGCTTGAAGTAAGGTGCTAGTACGTGCTAACTGGCTTGTCATACGTCATATTGAATCTTTCTGACACCCGTTCAATATATCTCTCTTAAGACAACCACAATCTGCTAATATTCCTATCCTGAGTTTTCTTTATGCCAAAAATCTACTTTACAGATCCCAAATCTTTCATATCAAAATATTTAAACAAATCCTGCTTCAACTTTTGAATTTTTCCAACATCTTGAACCATAATCAGCATATCATTATCATATAAAATAATGATTAAGTTTTCATCTGTGAACCCCTTGAAATACACACGAGCATCGACGTAAGTTTATTTGTAACCATGATCTATCATGAAAGAGTCAAAATTTCGATACCACTACCTTAGAGCTTATTTTAACATATATAGGCTTTTCTTTAACTTATAGAGCATATTTTCTTTGTCTTAGCTTTGAAACCTTTTTTCTAATTCATATATATCTCTTCTTCCAAATCTCCATACAAGAAGGTTGTTTTAACATCCAATTGTTTGAGTTCAATATCCAAAAAGGCAATCAGATCCAAAAAATTTTAATTGAGATCATCTTGACTACTGGTGAGAAGATTTTATCAAAATCTATACCTTTATTTTGACTGAAACCTTTCACCACTAGCTTTACCGTGTGCTTTACTAGCTTGTTACCATATTTCTTTATCTTAAACACCCACTTATTATTCAGTGCCTTTTTACCTTTTGGAAGCTTCACCAACTCATATGTATCGTTCTTATTTAGAGAATTAATCACTTTCTTCATAACTATAAGCCAGAGATCTTTATCTTCACAAGATGCAACATCTTGCACATTCTCATTCTCCCCTTCAGTAGTAACGAATAGGTATTATGAACTTGGATACCTTGTAAAAGGCCTTTTTCTCCCTTATCAAACTTCGAAGCTATATATCACTAGCTGTTGAATCCAATTGCTCCCCCTGTTCATTATCTTCAACAACTTAATCTTCAATGTTATCAGGATGTGGTTTATGTATCTCATCATTACCATACTATATTTGATAATCATCAGCATATGTTTGGTCACACATTTCATCTCCTGCACCTGTAGACTGCTCAATAATGATAGAAATTGATAGAGAATTAATAATGTCATATGATGAGCTGTTGTGTGATGACTTATCTCCTCTTAGAAGATCAACACCTCTCTCGTGCTCTTGGAATACCATATCCCTATTTCTGACTTGCTTTTGCTTCTTTGAATCATAAAGTTTGAATCCAAACTAATCACCACTATATCCAACAAAGATGTAAGGTGTCACCTTTGAGTCAATCTTTTTTCTCTGATCTTTCGATACATTCTAAATACCTTACAATAAAAAAACTATCAGATGATGATATTCGGGATCCTTATCAATCCACACTCTCTCAAAAATCTCAAAATCAAATAGAACTGAGGGAGCTCTATTAATCAAATAGACTGCAATTCATACTACTTCACCCCAAAATATCTTTATCAACTTAAACATTCTAAGCATGTAATGAATTCTCTATATAATTGTTCTATTCTTCGTATCAATAACACCATTATGTTGTAGAGTGCCTAGTCTTGTCTTTTCATGTCTAATGCCATAATTTATATAATAATCTCAAAACATCTTTGAAATATACTCACCTCTATTATTTTTTCGTAGGCATTTCAGCTTCCTTTCATATTTGCTTTCTACCATGACATAAAACTTCTGAAAACTTTCAAATACTTGACTCTTTGAGTTCAACATATATGCCTAAGTCTTTATGGAAGAATCATCAATAAATGTAACAAAATATTTGTTACCTCCTAGCATCTTCTCCTCAATAGGGCCATAGACAATTGAATGCACCAACTCCATTATCTCCTACTTCTTTGTAGATCTTCTTTTAAAAGAGACTTCTTGCTACTTTCTAGCCAAATAATGATCACAAGGATTAATTCGTAATGTGTTCTTAACTAAGATAAAGTATTTACTACCCAGTAAATTTAATCCTTTCTCACTTATGTACCCCAATTGTCGATGCCATATATTTGGAGAAGTTTCCTTTTTATCTATGTATACTTCTCCACCACCATACACTTTTAAGTGTGTCTTGTATAATGAGCAACATAACTCTCCTTTAGTAATAGTCATTGCTCCTTTTGATAGTTTCCACTTCCTATCCCTAAAAGTATGATGAAATCCTTCTTGATCCAATATATTATTCGATAACATATTTAGCTTTAAATCAGGGATGTGTCATAAATCTCCTAAGGGCAATGAGCATATGATATTTGTTTGAACTTAGATATTACCTATACCAACAATCTTGGCAGATCTTTAATCACCCATCTTTAAGCTCCCAAATTCTCTATTATTATAGTTTAAGAAGCACTTCACATTTGGAACATAATAATAAAAAGCTCTTATGTCAATTAACCACTGAGAACCTAAATTACTAATATGGAACCATTCATTTATTGCATAAACTAGGGATACCTTATTATCCATGCTGGAAGTTATTGCAGTTGTATTTTTATCATCTCCATCATTATGATAATCTTGCTTTTTATGATCCCTCTTCTACTTATAGTATAACCTTTTAATGTGTCCTGACTTGTTGCAATAGTGGCATGGCTTCATATCTTTGTCATGTCTGGACTTTGATTGGTTCTTAGACTTACTATGCGTTTTGGGACCCTTTTAATTAGAGAGGCCTTGTTATGTGTAGTCTTCCATTCATAGAGTCCTTCTAGCTTTTTCCACAGCTCAAAATGATTCATTTCTTAAAACATATGGTTAAATATGTTGATATCAATCCATCATCTAATAGTGCCAAAATTTATTCGTTTCATCTTTCCCCAATCTCTTTTTGACTTCTTTTAGGTTTTGAAGAAACATCATTCTTCACACCTTTGTCTACATCAATAGGATGAAAAAGATCCTTGCAGTACAAAAGGTCCTCTATCATGTGCCTCCAAATAGAGTAGTCAATTGACATCAAGACCATAGAACTATTTCCACCATCCATCACGTTGGCTTTGATACCACTTTTTAGGAGACAATAACGCAACTCTTTAAAATATCAACCAAATATCAAAAACTAAAATACTCTTCAACTTCAACTAGGAAATCAGTATGAGAATAAGAGACTTAATAATGAAACAAACACTATGATTTACTTGAAAAACCCTCCCGTGTAAAAGGAAAAAACTATAGGCCAAACTGACAAGCAATTCCACTAAACTCAAATAAGGATTTATAAAGTTTAATGTCTTACCCTATAGCAATAAGTTATCTCACAAAGTTTCAGGATTGAAACCAAAATTAACATAACAATCAACAAACACTTAAACTAATCCTAAAAACAATAAAAAGGATGAGACTACTAAACTACTTGCCCTCCTTTGTTTTTCCTTGCTTTTGAATGTTATGGCAGCACTCACATGTAAAACCTACGTATTTTTCTCTTTTATATCACGAAATAGGTTTTTCTACATCGTACACGATCACGTACATAACAATGTAAGTGATTGTGTCTCTTTAGCATCACCTCTCTCACAGCTGTACAAGGTCAAAGAGAAATAGACAGTCATCACACACGATCGTGTATGTCATAAACACGAATGTGTACATGACCGTGTATGCTTTCACTCTTCACACAATTCTAGAGAATTGTATGGTTACTCTACATAGGCGTGTGTGCTTACATAGTTAATATACATAGTTGTGAAAGTTAAAGACGTGACCATGTAGCACCTTACACAGTTGTGTCTCCTCCTAGAAGAGCTTCATCCATCTTATCTTCACTTGTTCATCTCAAAATAGGGTTGAACACTCAATAGTCCCAATCAAAAAAAAGAAAGGAAATTTAAGTAGGTGCATTTGCTCCTCCCAGACAAATATCAAATATTTATAATTAGGACAATAAAACGAACAGATTTCCTTTAGCATTTACTTAATTCTTGAATCCACGTATAAAAGCATAAATAACGCTTAGATGTCATCTAGAGGTATGGATCTTAATGCAAGATTATTAATTTACCAGAATGAAGGCCTTTATATTTTCTCTGGTCAACTTCATATCTGACTTCTCATCTTCAGCTATATCAAGCAAAATATGGAGCAAATCCTTCACTGAATTATCACCCTCACCAATTCTATTGTTCGTCTTCCTCTCCTCTTCATGCTCTTTTATGATCCTTTCTGTAAGCTTATCGTACTTATCCTTAACTTCTTTAAGCCTCCCATAAAATCCTTGCAAATCCAATTTCTTACAGAACCAGATGAAGTCAGCCAAATTAAACTTCCCAGTCAACACAGCAATCTCATGCACCAACTTCCTTACCTCGTCAGCTTCATGTTCCTCCTCTGAACACCTCTCACTCATTATCATTCTCGATATCACGTTGTTGGTCACTCTTATAAGCTCTCCTCCAACGTCAACTGCCTCATTTGCGTTGGCTTTCTTTAGAATAGACTGTAAAAAACTTCTCATCTCTTCTCGCCTAACTGGAAGGAGTTGGTCAAGTGTTCGACCACCAAGAAGCTCAGACATACAAAGCTTTTTCATGAACCTCCAATAAGGTCCATAAGGTGCAAAGGAGAAATCCGCTGAGCCATATGTAAGGTAGTCAACGGCGGCTATTTTGGGTCGATCAGAGAAAGAGCCTTCATGGGTTTTCAGGAACTCTCTTGCCGTGTCAGCAGAGGAAGCGACAAGGCAGGGAACAGAGCCTAGGAAGATATGAATCAAGGGTCCATAGCGGGTTGAGAGTTTGTGAAGAGCTTGGTGCGGTATTGGAGCCAAAAGATGGAGGTGTCCAACGATTGGTAATGCAAAAGGGCTAGGTGGAAGACGACCTCTTTGCCCAGTTTTGGATAGTATGGATCTGACTAAAATCGTACAAACAACCCATATAACAAATATTGTGAAGTAAGCTTGGAAATCCGCCATGTTTGGATCTTTTTAGAGTAGATGTTACAAAAACAAAGTTGACGATCACATCAACTTTCTTTATGTAAAGGAGATTGCATTCCCAGAGACCGCACACCTTGCTGTTTCTATAGAAAAGGTTCTCAGTACATGCGTTGCTTCTTCAAAATTTTGTCCTCTGTACTGGATCTACGGGATAAAAGTAGGAGACAAGATTTTCTGTTCAATTTTATGGTGTCTTATTTTATCCCATAAATCTCAGTTATTTATTTATGCAAATCTTGCGTGGATCTCAAATAAATAAATCTAAGATTCGCATAAATAAATGACTGAGATTCGTGGAACAAAATAAGATACTATAAAATTAAAAAGAAGATCCGAACTAAAAAAAACAGTGGCTTTTAAGATAGTCTTTTGAGAACTGAGCTTGCAAGGTTAATAATTAATTTCATGTATCTTTTTCCATGAAAGGAAATGATGCAGAGAACTAGAATCTGTTTCTTAAAATTTTGAAGTATAGTGGATTTTAGTATCATTGTGGCGTGTAGTACATTGTGTTTTCTTTCTTTTCTTTTTTGTTTAGATGGCCGGCCACATCAAATTTCTCTCTGATCTTTCCTAAAATCATATTCTTTGATGTGAATGAGATCATATAACACGTAAGATTTCCTTAAGAACTGTCGGAAACTTCCCAAATTTCACGTTAATTCAATTCCATTGCAGGCCAAGTTGGACCTGGTAAAACTAAAATCAATTCTCCTATAACCATGCATTTTGTAAGATCCGAAATCCGATCTACTTTATTGCACCCTTGCAGAGCTAAAGAGATTCTGAAACGACTGACTGAGTAAAGTGTTCAAATTTCCTTTGGCTCTAAGTGTAGGAATTCTGTTGGCAATATGTGATTAAGCACAAGACTTGTAAAAAGAAAAAATCAATTTCAGTCCTAATAAGTTTGTGAAAGAATCGAATGCATGAGAGAGAGAACTCATTTTGAACCGTTAACAAAAAAAAAAATATAATAAATAATTAGAGAGTCGAAGAGAACAGTAATATTGGCTGATTGTTTGTAAACAAGGAATGTCAAATGTTGCACCCACAAGAATTTCAATTATATTATTACATTATAACATAAGTGACCTTTAGCGATGAAAATTTTAGTCATTAAAAATTTCTAGTTGTCACTGATAATATTTTGCAATGTTATTAAATCGAAGTAAAATTTCAGTGGAAAAATAATATATGTAAAGTTTTAACAAATCGTCACGAATTAATTTTTTACTACGATCTAAATACATAGCAAAAAGAGATACACAACGATATGACAAATCGTCGCCAATGATAATTTGGTATGCTTGGTTTTTGTAGCTAAATGTTATTAGTTATGTTACTTTCAACGGAGGTAATAATATTTAGTGACGAATTTTGAATAGTCTCCCAAAATTATTGGCGACGATATAGCAAAAGTACCAAAAAAAATTTAGTTGCATTATTTTACAAATAGACAAAAGTGAATTGTGACGTTTTTCAAAACGTAGTTAAAAGGTTTCGGCGACGATTTTAAAAACATAAGCAAAACTTTTTATCTACGTTTTTATTTTTTAATAAAATTTTATTACTAAAATTTTATCATATTAATTATATGTAATATTTAGATTTTTATAATTTATTATACGAAAATATAATTAACAATAATTAGAAATTAGAAGTATTTTATATAAACAATAAAATATCCTTATTTTTAATTAAAATCGTTAACAAAAATAATTATGTGCAAATTAAGAATCATTTTCATCATCGTTACTACTTATATAATTCGGGCAAAGTATTCTGTTTTTTAAAATAAATGTGATATTACTATATATGGAACTAAAAACTACATAGTAATGAGTTCAAGGCATAACACCAACCTTATATGTACAATAAAACAAAACGAACTAAGAGAAGGCAGTACATCAATCAACTAAAAGAGGAAAAACAACTATAGGTTCCAACAATTTTATAGTAAGTGAGTTTGTATAATGTGATTCTATCACACTCTTTCCATATATTTCCTTCTCACTCTATTTTATGAAAAAATAATTGAGAACATAATAAATAATATGGTGTTTATTGATATAATTATAACTTTTAAACAAAGAACTTATATATTCATTTCGTACCACAACAAAATATTTGGAGCCTTGGTTGTGAGGAGTTTTCATTTTCTTTTTCTCTTTTAACCTTGACTTTCTCACACTTTTCCCGAATAAAGAGAAGAAATAGTCATTAAATTGTGTAACAAGATTAATAGAAACAAAAGTGAAGAGAAAGAAGACAAATTTTAACATTGGCAGAGACCTAATAATAATATATGGCTCCAATTTTCTGGAGACATCCATTCGGGAACATGTCTCTTGCCTCCTCGTCAGAAGAAAAATATTTGCAGTATTTATTTAGTATGTTGGAACCCCACCCTGGTGCGTCACGTGTCCGACGTCCTACGTGACATCTGGACGCGCAACCCACGAGGGAGGGATCCCTCACCACAGAAGAACTCTCGAAATCAAACTTAATTCGCTGACTCCCGAATGTATCTTGATAAATGCACCTAGAAGGGGAGGGTCTCAACCTCAGGTTCAGAGGAGAACAGAGACAGTAGGGACCAGACCAGCTGCTGGGGTAGGCAGTTCAAGGTCAGTAAAGAAGTCCAATCCTCCAGAGAGACCGAGAGGGCAAGCACAGGCTCAGGTTTTTGCTATGACTCGGGAGGAGGCTGTAGTCGCACCGGAGGTTGTTACTGGTATGGCTCAGCTTTTTCATTCTGATGTGTATGTTCTCTTTGATTCTGGTTCTACAC
>JANKYE010000005.1:20996382-21006842 GCA_032467995.1 Erythroxylum dillonii | reverse complement strand
AGTTTTAGTTCCAAACTAATAATGGTTTTTATATGAATGTTAACTTATTATAATGTCGATTTCTTGGAGATGTAATCCAAATATCCATTATTTGACCCGTATACATTAATGGTTTCGATCCAGAATTAATTAATGGATGAAATTTACTGGACCCCGTTGGAATCTTGGAAATGCATCATACACCAAAACTACTTGGCTTCTATTATCTGCTTTAATTTCTAATTCTCTACAGTTAACTTATTACTTGAGGATCTTAACAATCGAATTGCACTTTTGAAGCTTAAATTGCCGATCTTTTTTGGATCATGAAATTGACATAAGACCTTTTTAAGTGGGAATAAAAAATGGAGTAAATTAATTATATATTCTGAAATACATAATCCTTCAAATTTGATGAATGTGTTGGCCCCCACACGTAGGAGTTGTGCATGAATATTATTATTCATTACAGGAGTAGTGTGTACGATTAATGCAACATGAGAGGATGGATCACTCCCCCATACTTCGATATCTACTGAATGTGTAACAGTTGGCAACATATACTCTGTATCATCATTAATTTTAAAAGAGTAGATATCACTCTTTTAGAAAAGTTGAGTTTGAAGCTAGGTTAATAGAATAAGGTTTAGACTTGAAAAATGAGATTAAATAAAATTTTGGAGGATAATAAAACTTTTAGTAGAACAACAAATTTTTTTTAATTGAGAGCAATTCTTTAATAAATTTGATAGGAGTGACTTTTTTTCAATCCTTCATAACTTCAATTAAAGGCATGCAACAACAATTTACAGAAAAATTAAGAGTAGCTCACTTAAAGATTGAAACCATTAACTGAATAAAATTTTTAACAAAATTAAAAGTAAAATATCTTTTAATTATGCTCTGTACATCTATTTCTTTTTATTTGTGGTCTCCAATTTTAGGCAAACGCTCCTATGCACATATTTAATCTAATTTTAAATTTGGCATACTGTTCACACATAAGTGAAGCCCGTGCAATCGCAGTTACATACAAAATAATTTGTTGGTGAGTTTTTCATGACTTAATGATATATGTCTACATATTGAAGGTTGAACATTATAGGGACAAATGGTGTAGTGTTTGAACAAGATTAAGAGGAAATAAAATGGTTACATCGATTTTGGTACTAAGTAACAGTGAACTAAACCCTCCACGGCCCAAAACCTAATCCAAAGTTGACGATGAGCTGCCTTCCTAAAAGCAGCAATACAGGCTTTAAAGAACAAGCACATCAATGCCTGGATCGCTTATTGACGTACGTATGGTCATAATACATATACTTATTTGAAAGGATCCATATACTTAATAGGGTAACAAATAATAGGGTGAAGCATTTCTGCTGCAAATCCTGGCCCTTGGCTCAAATCAACCTTCTCCCCTTCCTTAAACTTCCAATCAAAGCATTGTACCAATGCACCGACCGCGGGGTACATCATCATCATTGCCAGTGAAGCTCCGGGACATCCTCTCCGACCGCTTCCAAATGGTAGGTACCGGAAATTCTGACCCTTGTATTCCATTTGGTGTTCGCCGATTTTCTCACCGGAGCTCTCCAAGAATCTATCCGGAATGAACTCATCAGGAACATTCCATATATCGGGATCCCTCATGATTGCATACACATTGACCAGAACTCTCGTCTTAGCTTTCACAAAGGAGCCATTGACGTCGCAGTCTTCGCCACATTCCCTGATGATCAATGGTGCTGACGGGTGGAGCCTTAGTGTTTCACGTATGACCGCTCGGAGGTAGGGTAAATTGGGGACATCTGATTCCTTAACCAGCCTGTTGGGTCCTACGACTTTGTTGATCTCGTCTCTCAGCCTCTGGAATGTCTCTGGCTTGTTGATGAGTTCTGCCATAGCCCATTGCATGGCTACAGATGATGTGTCTGTACCGGCAAAGAATAGGTCCTACACTCATGGTATAGAAACCATCAACATACAATATATCGGTGATCAGTAAAATATATGCAAACGCACTTAAAACCTTTTTAAAGGATGGCATTCATGTGTGGAAAGATGCAGAGTGAGTATATTATAGCAACTGACTACAACGATGGTGTTCAATATTCATCACAACGACCACTGAAGTCAGGATATTACGGCAGCCATGCTTTTAAAACTTGACCTGAAAAGTGGAAGGGATCAACGGATCTCTTACAAGCAAGAAAGACTTGATGTCTTTTTCAGATAACCTGATTTCTGCTGTGGGATCGTCGTATATCTCCAACAATATGTCCATTAAATCCTTCGTCTTCATGTCAGAAACTTCCAATGCCTTCTCTTTGTGCTCCTTTAGTATCTTCTCAACCAATCTATCATACTTTGTCAATGCACCAACTAGCTTCTTCCCGGTCCCTGAAAAGTCAAATATTTTAAACGGACCTAAAACATCCCCTAAGCTCAGCTTTCCGGCAAGGTCTAAACAAGTCTTAACCAATCCTTTAATCTCCTCAGCGTCGTTATCCGTACCGGAACACCTTGTGCTCATTGCCATCCTACAAATGGTGTTGTTTGTCAAGGTTGTGAACTCGCCGCTCAAATCACACAATTTTCCTTCTCTAGCGCACATCGTTACTGACTCCACGAGCCTCACTTTCTCCTCATCACGTATATCCACGAACTTATCTAGCTGAGGAACTGCAAGTAGTCTTGTCATGCATAGCTTCTTCATAAAACGCCAGTAGTCACCATACTGAGCAGTCACAAACCTTGACCCTCTATAAATAAAGTACTCAGAAGAGCCGAACTCGGGCCTGGAGGAGAAATTAAGGTCTTGATACTTAAAGATTTCTCTCGCGACCGAAGCGTTCGAGGCAACACAACATGTTGCCGCGCCTAGACGTATCTCCATGAGCGGACCATATTTTCTGGCTAGAGTTTGGAGGGATTTGGGCAGGACGGAGCCTAGGAGATGGAGGTGGCCGATGATCGGTAGAGCAGGTGGACTCGGAGGTCCGTTGAGTTGGGTACCGGACTTTAGGAATGTTTTGAAGAAGTAGTGGATCAACAATGCGGTGATGAACCAGATAAGCAAGTTAAGGCAATAGAACATGTAAGTTGTGGCCATGCCGAGTTGAACGCAGGGCGACTTTAAGGGTTTTGGTCTTTCGTACGAAGCAGATTATTTGACGTCAATATATAGATCAGTGAGGCGAAATGGTTGAAGATGATGATTGCACGTATCTATATTGACGTATCTTTTTCTGTATCTGTCTATATTTAATAGCTGAATATGTTTTGTGCTAAATATATTTAATATCTGAAATGTGGGATGAATTGGTCAATTATTCAAAGAATCCAACATGCACCTCTGATGCGACAAAAAGTGATCGTGATATATGAATATTCAAATATTCCAACGGGGTCCTGTAAATTCCATCCATTAATTAATTCTGGATAGAAACCATTAATGTATACGGGTCAAATAATGGATATATGGATTACATCTCCAAGAAATCGACATTATATATATAATAAGTTAGCATACATATAAAAACCATTATTAATTTGGTACTAAAACTGTAGTATTGATTAAATTAGATTCACGGGTAGGACCACAATCAATGGTCCCATAGTACCAACTAGGGTGGTCCTTTTGCATTATTTAGGATGGGATACAAATGCCAGATCTTTATTGACGAAATGGCGATCCATTAGATAACATATAATAGTACAATTATAGAGTTTGGATGATGATTATTACAATATCACCAATAATGTAACTATTGAATTGGTCTCCATAAATCATAATCTATAAAAGCACACTCATTTCTATATATACAAATCACAAATAATTGCAATGCTCATGAGATCAATGACAAATAAGTCACTGCTTTAGATATTATATTAATTTCAATCATGTGTGTAGAATCTCAAATTAGTATAGGATATATTTAACTTTTCTTAAATAAAGTCTGAAAGATCAAAGCTTTCTTAATCTAATTCACAATAGGAGCTTCTCCAAGTCAGTCACTTGCAAAAATGACATCGAAAGAACTCTATATAATAAGCATTTTATCATGAAACCACACCTTGTCAAAAGCAATCTCGACCTGACAACTATGGCGGAAACGGAGCAATGTATCTTTCTACTCGGTTTTCTAGCTTCCATAATCTTCTTCAGTACCCTTTTAGCTAAACCGCGCTCCAAGTCACGTCTTCCTCCCACGCCCAGGGCCTTGCCGATCATCGGCCACATGCATCTCCTTGGTCCTCTTCCTCACCAAGCTTTCCACAAACTTGCCACTCAGTATGGACCTCTTGTTTATTTCTACATCGGCTCAAAACCTTGTATTCTCGCTTCCACCCCAGAGCTGGCAAAAGAAATCCTCAAAACCCAAGAAGCCAATTTCTTGAACCGCCCTAAAGTTGCCAACCTTGATTATCTTACCTATGGCTCATCCGATTTTGCCACCATACGTTATGGGCCATACTGGAAGTTCATGAAGAAACTATGCATGAATGAGCTCCTAGGAACGCGAACCCTGGACCGATTCCTCCCGATCAGAAACGAAGAAATAAAACGGTTCTTGAAGCATGTACTGAAGAAAGCTGAGGTTAATGAGGAGATAAATGTTGGAGGAGAGCTGAAGAGGTTGACAAACAACATAATTTCAAGAATGATGTTGAGAACAAGGTGTTCGGACGATGAACACGAGGCTGACGAGGTGAGGAAGTTGGTGAAAGAGTTGAATGAACTGGGATCAGGATTCAATCTCTCGGACACCATATGGTTCTGCAAGTACTTGGATCTGCAAGGAAACAAGAAAAGGCTTAAAGATGCTCGAGACAGGTTCGATGCTTTGATGGAAAAGATCATGAAGGAGCATGAAAATGCGAGGAAAAAGAAGATGGAGATTGGCGATGAAAGTGATGGAGATAAGGACATCCTCGATATCTTGCTTGATATATACGAGGATGAGAATGCAGAGATGAGACTAACCAGAGAAAATATTAAGGCTTTCATCATGGTAATACTTACTACTCTCTCATAACAATACAAGCACACACACTTGATAAGTTTCTTTGGTACTAGGAAAAACACAGAAACAAGCAGGTGCATCCTCCATAGAAGTCCCATATCCCATTTCATTCATTCACTTAGGCTTCTGATTAGTTAAGCTGATACATTAGAGCTTACAAATCCATAAATCCTTGCCGTTTTAAACCAATGTGACCCCACCTGAAAACTATATTGAGTGGTTCATATGGTTTAATGATTAAACCTCCCAGCCCAACAAATTTATAGATTGTTGAGATAAGCGGCCAAGTGGTTCTGTTTAGGGTGAGCAGTTAAGTTGAAAGATACTACATAACAAAGGGAAGTATAATTGCCCATCTGCAAAATTGCCAACGTATGGTTACAAACAAGCACTCAAGGATCATATACTGGAAAAAAAGGACAACTATATGTAAAGCTCTGCTCCAGTTAAAATCCTTTAAATTGTTCAAGCAAATATGTCCATTATTAGACAAGAGCTCTCCAGATATATTATCAAAAACCAATTATAATTATCCTCCACTATTCTTGGGCACCTACAGAACATTTTTGGAGCTGGTACAGACACATCTTCCATTACAGTAGAATGGGGACTGGCAGAGCTGATTAACAACCCAAATGTGATGGAGAAGTTAAGGCAAGAGATTGATTCTGTGGTGGGAACTAACAGGCTAGTCAAAGAATCAGATATACCCAACCTTTCCTATCTCCAAGCTGTTGTAAAAGAAGTACTCAGACTTCATCCTGCAGGACCATTAATAGTCAGAGAATCAATCGAAGACTGCGCCATTGCTGGCTACGATATTCCAGCCAAGACACAAATGTTTGTCAACGTGTGGTCACTGGGCAGAGACCCAAATTCCTGGAAAAACCCGCTAGAATTCAGGCCTGAAAGATTTACAATTGAACAAGAGTGGAATGTGAAGAGTAACATGCTTGATGTGAGAGGACAGCATGATCAAATGTTGCCATTTGGGAGTGGAAGAAGAAGCTGTCCTGGTGCTTCATTGGCGTTACAGTTTGTTCCAACAACTCTCGCTGCTTTGGTGCAGTGCTTTGAATGGAAGACAAGTGTTGGAGAAAGTAGTGTTATTGTAGACATGCAAGAGGGACCTGGACTAGCGCTTCCTAGGGCTCAGCCTCTGGTTTGTGTCCCCAGGACTAGAATTACTGGGATTTTGTCATTCTCTTATATGTGAATGCTTTTCCTGTATCACTTGAGATGTAATTTGCTTATGTTAATCAATAAGGGGGCGTTTAAGGGATTAATGTTATCACTTATCAGATTTGTGTCACAAATACGTAGCTTTTACTTGATTCACTTACTTAACCGAAAAGTTTGTTGAGGGAACAACATCAACGAATGGGGATTTTCCGGAGTAAAATTCAAAATGACATCGATTTAACCATTAGATAAAGTTCTCTAAAGTCTGTTTAACGTCCAAAATGACCACTAGATTTGGATAGTCTCTAAATTTATGTTTAACAGCTAAAATAAAATTATTTTAAACATTTAACAGGGTAAAATTAGATTAAAAAAAATCTAAACTAGGAAGCAAAGAACGATGTCCAAAAATACTCACTCTCTCGTAAAGCTACATGACTAGTCATTTACAGAAGAGAGTGCTGTGTTGCCCTGCATCATAATAAAAAAGTAAATAATTCTGTAACATTTTAAAAAATAATTAAATATATATATTTTAATTTTGATATAAAATCTGCTTACAGAATACGTTAATTTATAATTGACAACTATTATATGTTCATTTCTGGTGCTGTCTAATACCATCAATGAAAGAGCATCTCAATCTCGGGTGATGGGAGACCGCAAAATAAGCGGGCCAATTACTCATAAAAAATAAGGGTTAAATTGGACTGTTTCGTGCTCCGGGTCACAGAATTTTTGGTTCAACTGGCTAGTTCGGTCCGATTTTTAAAACACTGTGTTTGAACATATGATATGATCACTAATGTTATTAAAATTATTTTAATAATATGAAATCTTGACCCTTTAAAATTATTTAATTTATTTTGATATAATATATGATATTTTATCAAAAAGAATTTTCCACTCAAAAAGATAATAATATTTATTTTTTATAAGGAATGACCTGATAACCAAGTAACGTGTAGTTCATAGATAAATAATATTTTCTATTGCATATGATGCATATGTGAGGAAGAATTACTTAAATTTATACTTTTGGCCTAGATTACCTATGACGTATAATATTAATTAATTCTCTGTCACTTAGATGGATAAATTAAATTATACTAATAGAAACGACCTGATAATTAGGGGACTGTATAGTATTGAGCCTACTATAAAATTTTATATGATAAAATAGAAACTTTATCACTCTTTAATTATGCATGAGTAACGACTAGACAACCAAGGGACTCATTCATGTTTTAAAGATGTTATATCATTTAGATAAAAGTCCATGTCCTAATGATATATGATTGTGTTCTTACTGTGGTATTTTCTTTGTATTAGATTTCTCAAAATGTCTACTATATCACTGCGAAGCATTCTTGATGCTAACAAGCTAGCGAGTAATAATTTTGATGATTGATATCGCAATCTGAGAATTGTTCTCATGCATGAAAAACTTATCGATATGATTGATAAACCCATGAAAAAAGTGCCTTATGAGGGAATTGATAATACTAATGCATTGGATGCATATTTTAAGTACAATAAACAAAGTACTAATGCCGAGTGCATTATTCTGGCATCAATGAGTTCTGATCTCCAAAGGCAGCATGAAGTTATGAATCCTTCACAGATCATTGAACATCTTAAGAAGATGTATAGGTCACAAAATAGGACTGCTAGATACTAGTTTTTGGTGGTTTTTAAGAGGCAACATTGGTCAATGTACTTTGTTCAGAGTTTTGCCTTTTTTGATCAATTGGGCCATTTGTAAAAGTAAGATGTTTTGTAAAGTTTGATGGGGCTAAGATTGATATTTCTTCCTGTATTTTTGATACTATACAGGTAGGTTTTATCTTGCAGGAAACTCTATCCCTATCAATCTCCGGGCTTAATTGGCAAGAGGTGGTTATGGCAGTAAGAGGATATATAATGTTGGAACCCGTTTCCGAATCCCAACCTCGTGAACAAAAAATCAAACTTAACTTGCTCTGATACCATAAATGTTGGGACCCGATCCGAAACCGGATCCCAACCGAAAAATGAATGGGAAACGGAAAACAAAAGAATGCAAATCATTACGAATCAATCGGAGATCGTATAACAAAGGCGAAAACAAAATCAAAAGCAAATCGCGGTAGCGAATCGGTAAAGAAATCATAAACGAATCGAAGCGGAAGCAAAAACGAAAACGAAAATCGAAATTGGAAAGTGAATAAACAAACGGATCAAAGCAAACGCAAGCGGAGGCAGAAACGGAAAAAGATCAAAACAAACATTTCGAAACGAACGGAAACAAATGCCGAAATGTTGGGACCCAATCCGAAACCGAATCCCAACCGAAAAACGAACGAGAAACGGAAAACAAAAGAATGCAAATCATTACGAATCGATCGGAGATCGTATAACAAAGGCGAAAACAAAATCGAAAGCAAATCGCGATATCGAATCGGTAAAAAAATCATAAACGAATTGAAGCGGAAGCAAAAACGAAAACGGAAATCGAAATCAGAAAGCGAATAAACAAATGGATCAAAGCAAACGCAAGTGGAGGCAGAAACGGAAAAAGATTGAAACAAACGTTTCGAAACGAACGGAAACAAATGCCGACATCCGAAAGCGCAAATCTTAGAAAACAAAACGTTGCGTTGGATACCTTAGACTCAAACTATCCAAAATCGATATAATTTTTTTCTTGCTTCATTCTTTCTTTTTCTCCTCATATTAATAATAAACTTATTAACAATCCAATTCATGCTATTTCCTTTTTGGAAACTCATCCTCGTGCAAATCTCAATTCACTTAATTCTTCTTAATCATGCAATAACTCAAAATTTCATCTTTTAACTAAAAGCTTATTCTACTTTTGTCGCGAAACCAATTTTATCGAAAATCGGGCAGCATAACGGTTGTATTTTGACAGTCCAAAAATTTCTGCAAAACAAAGAAACACACTTCTAAATTTTCCAAACAAACTCCACATCATCGGACCTCCTGTCCGAAATCCATAACACCAGCAAAAACATACATCTATACCTAACACTTCAAAATTCTCAATCGATCATACAAAATCTCAATCAATCCCATTCATACTTTAATACCATCATATTTCATACACAATCCAATCCATAACTTAATCCAATACATATGTCCAGAATTCATAAAACATTCTCAAACTGAATACACAACACACTTTAATGGCATTGCAAACCATTTACAATATTTATATCAAAATCCCAATTTACACAAAAATACAAACGATGCAAAATCGAACTTGGCACTCTTTCATCCGATCTCCCGCTCGAATACCTGGAGAATGGGGATGAAAAGGGGGTGAGCACAAAGCTCGTGGATAATATGTTTACACATTGAAAGATAAACGAAAACATTTTTGTAAAACTTTTGCTCTTTAATTCAAAAGTTGCACATTAGAAAAATTTGACAAATCCCTTATTTCTCAAACCTTTCAAATCAATAACTTCTCGGCTGAAAAATCCACAATAGTTACATTCTTAAAATTTTCACATCTCATGAACAAAAATAAAAAACGTGTAAAATCTTAATTTCTTTCATATTTCGTAAACATTTTTCAAATCATGCAATGCATCACACTTAGAAACAAACAAAAACACATAACACATCAAATGGTTTGGTTCGGTCCAAAACAAAACGTACTGCACATTCCCGCATAGCGGTCCTGTGCAACCATGAACGGAACGTACTACACCTTCCCGCATCGTGGTCCGGTGTAGCCGTGACTTATGGGAGTCCGAAATCGGAACTCCAGTGCCTCTAGCGGGAAGCCGGGAAAAGGCTTTAAAATAGACAAGTGCGCACTCATCCCACTTATGGGACCTGACTAAACCCACATAACACTTAATTCGAAACCGAAAAATTTGGATTGCCCGAAGACACTTTTCAAAAATCTTAATTTTCAAACTTTTCATATCATATCATCATGTCCACATATCACATCAATTCATACAGACAATAATATTCAATCTCAATTCATCAATTTAATCACATATAAATCAAATTCATAACAATGAATGCAATAATTTCTTTAAAATCATAAATCAAACTTATTCAAATTCATAAGCACATTTTGAAAATAATTCGAAACCATTGAATTTCATAATCCTTGCTTTTTCTTAAAAATCCTTCCAAAACAAGAATATTAATCCTTCGAAAATCATATTTATCAAACATTTATATAAACAATAATTTCTTAAAATTTTGCTTCTTGATTTTTCAATAACACATGCTTAGCTTAAAATT
>JANKYE010000005.1:20923621-20938251 GCA_032467995.1 Erythroxylum dillonii | reverse complement strand
AAAAATTATACTAAAGTTTTTAACTTCGATATTATTAATTATTATTATAATATAATAACCTCATTACTTTATTAAAATATATTTTATTTATAAATCAATTATTAAGTTTATGTGACCGCACAATATTTATTATAAAATATATATTCCGAAACTTAAATCGTTATAAATTTATTACTAATTTTATATTATCTAGTGTTAATTTATACGTTAAAATTACATAATAATATAAAAGTGGACATTATATTATTACGTGAACATTTGTGCAGTATGTGGATATAATTATTTATACATAGTTATATAATAATATAAAAGTGGACATTATATTACTGCGTGCAGTATGTATCTGCTGGTAATTACAATATTGGGTTTGAGATTTTTTAATTAACCCTTAAATTTAATTAAAGTTGTTTTTAAAGATTATTTAAGTTCAGACAGTTGACTTACACGCCGGCGTTGAGCTCTGAGGACAGCAGTCAAACCAATCCAAGACGGACCCAAGAGTCAAGACAGCGAAGATTCCTTACTACTTCATTTTAAAAGACTGGTTAAGCGGTCAATGTAATGCACACAAAGTACGACGATGTTGTTGAGAAAGTGATTAACATTTTGGGTTTGGTTGCTACTTGGAAGTTGGAACCTCTTGAAAAGCTGTCTAGTCAGACGTTTGTGCAGATCCCAGGTACTGCAATTGACAAGTTTGCAAGATCTCAGCTTTGCTTGCTCTTACCATGGCTTTGGTGCTGAGTCTGCCGACCCACAAAGCTTCTTCTTCAAAACCTCAACTCTCAAGTTCCAAGCCCAAGCCTTGTTGGAAGTATGATGTGTTCTTGAGTTTTAGAGGTGAAGATACCCGCAACAATTTCCTGAGCCATCTCTATAAAGAGTTGAACGTCAAAGGAATACATACTTTCAAAGACGACTTGAAGCTGGGGAGACGTGCATTGATTCCAAAAGCTCTTGAAACTGCTGTTGAAGAATCCATGTTCTCGATTGTTATTATTTCCGAAGACTATGCCTCCTCATCTTGGTGTCTCGATGAACTTGTAAAGATCATGGAGTGCAGGGAGAAGATGGGACAAATAGTAATACCCGTTTTTTATAACGTAGATCCATCTGACGTCAGAAAGAAAAGAGGGAATTTTGCTGTGATGGAAAAGAATTTCAAGGAGGCAGAGCCTCAGAGGTTCGAGAGCTGGAGGAAAGCACTCAACGAAGTGGCCTCTATTTCTGGTTGGGATACTAGAAACAGGTATGTATTGGATTGGTATTCCAAATCAGTTGTTGTTTTCTCAAGGATTCTACTGTGGAAGATTTTACTTTAGATTATTTTAGTCTAGCTACCCATGATACTATGTCTAGAAAATCAGAAGCTTAGGTCTACATTTGGACTCTTGACCCTTTAACTGTTGCCTTTGAAGTTGAGTGACTTTGTGACGAAAGCCTTAAAAAAAACCAATGAGTTTGATGTCCATAGAGTTTTAGGGAAGTGGTCATTTGATAAGCATTTGAAAATGTGGCAAGAAATCACGGTTCAGGAATCAGGAAGTATAGGATCGATAAATTTGACAGGCATCTGGAGCACATGTTACGGTTGGTTCCAAAGTACTAAAGATTTATTAATTCCAATCACAGTTTGTGGCCATTTTCTACATTCTAGCGTCATTGATTATTTAACCTTCGCTTCCATCACAGTTCTATTTTCTGGGATGACAAAGTATGCTTCTCAATTCAATTCTGCAGGAATGAAGCCACCCTAATTGAGCACATTGTAAGAGATGTTTCAGATAAGTTGGTTTATATGTCATCAAGTGATGCTGATGATTTAGTTGGAATCAACTCCCATGTTCAGCAAATGGAAGAGCTACTAGATCTCAGATGGGAAGCTGTTCAGATGGTTGGAATATGGGGAATAGGTGGACTTGGCAAGACAACGATTGCCAAGGTCATATATGATAAGCTCTCTAGTCATTTTGAAGCTCATTGCTTTCTTGCAGATGTTAAAGAAAAATTCAAAAAGAACAGTGCTTCTGCATTACAGAAGGAATTTCTTTCAAAAGTTTTACGAGAGAGAGACCTGAGTCTATGGTCTTTGGATGAAGGTTCTAATGTGATAAAGAAAAGGCTTTGTCACAGAAAGGTCCTTCTAGTGCTTGATGATGTAGATGACCTGTATCAATTGGAGATTTTAGTGAAAAAGACTGATTGGTTTGGTGCTGGAAGTAGGATAATCATGACCACAAGAGACAAACACTTGTTAGAAGCACATGGAGTGGATGCTATATATCAGCCAAAGGGTCTAGGTAAAGAAGCAGCATTTCACCTATTCAGTCGCTATGCCTTTAAGAAAACTCTACCCAACAATAAGTTTCTGGACCTGTCATATGATTTTCTATCTTATGCTGAAGGCCTTCCTCTAGCGTTAAAAGTTTTGGGTGCTTTTCTTTACGGTAGGAGCATAGATCAGTGGCACAGTGAACTAGATAAACTAAAGAGACTTCCAAACTTGAACATTCAGAATATATTGAGAATAAGCTATGATAATTTGGAATCCATAGAGAAGGAGGTATTTCTTGATATTGCTTGCTTCTTCACTGGGGATGACAAAGATGTTGTAAGACATATATTAGATGGTTGTGGCTTCTTCTCAGATAGGACATTTGGAGTGCTCATCGATAAGGCTTTGATAATGATTTCAAGAAACAAATTATGTATGCATGGGTTGCTTAAAGAAATGGGATGTGAGATTGTGAGACAAGAATCTAAGATAATTGGCGAACGTAGCAGATTGTGGGACAGCAAGGATGTACATCATGTATTGACCAAAAAATCAGTAAGCTGCAAATTCACTACCTTCCTGTCATGTACTTTAGTACGCCAATGCCAATTAAAAAGGTAGCATTATTTGATAATGGAAGTCGTAATCCCTTTGGTTTTGCTTTGTAGGGAACAGAGAAAGTTGAAGGCTTATTCCTAGAACTGTCAGAACTGTCTGATATAAGGGAAATTCACCTAGACTCGGACGCTTTCACAAGGATGAATAACCTCAGAATGTTAAAAGTCCACAATTTACAATTTTCTGGACAAATCCCTACTGTGCAGCTTCCTGATGAAGGCCTGTACTCTCTTTCTGATGAATTGAGGTATCTACACTGGCACTCGTACCCTTTGAAATTCCTGCCATTAAACTTCTGTGCTGAAAATCTTGTTGAGCTTCATCTACCATACGGCAATGTTGAACAACTTTGGGGACAAAAACAGGTATGTCTTAATAAATTCCATATATTATTTCTTTAATCTCGTTTTCCTACAATTGCAAACAAATTATCTGATCCATTCAACTTGGTTGCAGCATCTTGCAAACTTACAATTGGTTGACCTGAATCACTCTAGGTTAACTAAGATTCCGGATTTATCCTGTGCCTCAAAACTTAGGAGTTTAAACCTTGAAGGCTGCAAAAATTTGGTTGATCTCTCAACCATTGAATTTCTCTCCAAGCTTGAGTACCTTAATCTCTCAGGTTGTACAAAACTCAGGAGACTTCCTCAGCTCCCAAGAAATACAAAGTATGTCTATTTAGCTAAGACTGCAATAGAAGTACTTCCTCCATTTGATTGCCCCTCTGATCTGGTAGAATTGGATCTTAGAAATTGCACAAGGCTTAAGCATCTTCCAAGCAGTATCTGTGAATTAAAATCACTTCAAACTCTGAATGTCTGTGGCTGCTCAAATCTCTTGAAACGCTTAACTTGGAGTGTAAGTTCTGTAGACAATGACAGTGCCTGGTCATATTTTGATACCCTCTGGGATAACATGAGCCTTTCGATGACAATTGCAGCTAGTTTACGTACTATAGCTGCACGAAAACCAAGTGATATTAGATATCTGTCTTTTGCTGGAACTGCAATTGAAGTACTTCCCTCATCAATCAGCAATCATATACTTCTGGAGGAATTGGATCTCAGTAACTGCACAAGACTTAAGATTCTTCCAAGTTGCATTTACTGGATGGGAAAACTTGTTACTCTTAACATTGCTGGCTGCTTGATTCTGTTGGAACGTGCAATCGAAATTAGAGTTGTTTTCGTTGATGAAAACAGAATGAAATGGGAGTGGAATGGAAATGAAATGAAATGCATCACTTCAGAAAATTTAAATAAAATAAGAAAGGAGCTCTTTTAAATTTGAATTACTTGTATTTTTTTTCAAAATTACCCTTATAATAAAATATACATGATTACTATAAAACTATTTTAATAACTCCAAATCATTTTAAACCGTACGATGCCTATAATATAGTTTTGTCATTATCTCCTAAATAAATGAACAAAAATAAGATCTATCAATCTCTCAAATCCCGAAATAATACCAGACTCTCTATAAGAGAGCTATGCATGTCTTTACCTTTGTTACTAACATTAGCATATTGTTTTTCATGATAACCTTTGAAATTACCATAAGCATAATTTTGTGTGAATGAGAATATAATTGACCCAAATACAATGAACGAAATTAGAAATTAAAATTTTACTATAGTTTCCAAAAAAAATACAAATAACAAATGCCTAAAAAAACATTTTTTTAATGTATTTTTGTGTTTCATTAGATCATGAACCTCGTATGTTGTTATTTAACACTACATTGCTACTCTGCCAAATTCCTGCCACTCATGCCATATGGCGATCTCCGGTCGAATAGGAGCTGCTAGAAGGCAACCGGCGGCACTCCTCCGGCGGCCGATCGGACATGGCGATCCCCGATGCCACCGTCGACTCCCAAGATTCAGACTTTCCTTGGGCATAATCATAATATCACTTGTTTTCATCGCTCTCTTGCCTCCCATTTTCTTCCATTTCAGGCCTCGTCGTATCCACAAAGTGACCCTTTTTCTTTTTCTTTAGATTCACTTACTTCTCTTTCTCAGTTCAGCTTTGTGATATACAGAGTTTGGTTTGTTTTTATGTGCAGTTGCAATTAAGGAAGTGTGGTTGGCTCAATGATCCTCTTGTTTGTGCTCATGGTGGTGATTCAACTAATGCCTTCCCTAACTCGGTAACCGTTGCTAGTCTCTTTAGCTGATTTTTATTTTTATTTTTTACTAAGTATTTTAGGAAGAACCCAATTATAAAAAGATATCTTTAAATCATTCATTCTCAGACTAATCTCTGTTTAAGCTGGATAGATTCCTTGTAGAAAGCAAAGCTTTAGTCTCAAGTTTTAAACAGTTGCATATATAAGGTTGGTTCGAACTCGCGATCTCACTTAAATTAAGAGAGCTCTCTATCAACTCACCTGTACCTTCGAAGTTTCTTTAGCTTATTTTTTGGAATACCAATTGTGATCTTGTTCTATGATTGGATATTTAGTCATTGATAATGTTGATCTGGATCTCTACTTCACAAAGCTTGTACCTTGGGATGATTCCAAAGGGAACCAAATCTTCTGTCCCATGTATTTCGTATCTATTCTATTGCACTCATCTACGGTCATAAATTTCAGTGGATTCCAACAAAATTCAATAGTTACGAATGAATGGGACAAAATAGGCTTGAAATCTTCTGTCCTTATTTTAATGTACGTACTTTGTCTCATTAGATTCAAGCTATCTATTTATGTGGAACTCATGTAAATAGATGGCTTAGATTTAACGAAATAAAATAGGTACATAAAAACGGAACTAGAGGATCACATCCCGACAAAATAAGTACTTCACTAGATAAATGGAACGGAAGATTTGAAGCCGATCCAAGGAGATTGGTTGTTTTCGCATGTCTTAAAAACATCATTATATATGTGTATAATATCTTATTCGGCGAGATCCGTGCTTTGGAAATAAAATTTAAGTCCTTCATTCCGGTGCAAAATTCCTGGAATCCAATTTCTTTTAACAAGGGTGAGTGGTTCTGCATTGTGGAATAAGAAACCTACTTTTCCTGTCATCCAAAAATGGCTCAATCAACATGGAATAACAAAGGATTTATAGACGCTCTAATAGCATAAGACATACATTTTGTTCAAATTTTCCTCCAGAGCACAAGCATTAAAGGTGGTAAGAGAAGGGCAATCGTGTTGCAAACTTCCTTTTATTTTTGCAGCCACGACAGCCAAGATTTCCGATGGACTGCAATAAAAAAAGACTAGTGCCAATAAAGGTAAATTTTTTTAATGTCCCTCTTGAATTTTGGACAATAAAGAGTTTGAGCAGGTTAGCTAGTTTCCTTGATAAATCACTATACTTGGATGATAATACAATAATTAAGAGAAGGTGGCGGTGGATATGATCGTTGGCAATTGTGTTGTCAATCCTTGCTGCGCCTCTTTAATTAAGATGATCCGTTCTACTGCTAGGAAGTTTGTAGCTCTCTCTTTTGCTCACATTCATAGAGAAGCTAATTTTGCGGTAGATTTTTTATCTCATTTGGCTCATGATCATACTCTTAGATTTCATTCTCTTCCGAATATTTCTTATGGAATGCTTTCTTGGCTTAATCATGATTTAGTTGGTGTTACGTACTTGCCCTAGTTTATTTTGTATTGTGAGCTTCGCTCACCCTTTTTTTTACCCAAAAAAAATGGATCTTTCTAACAATTTACCGGAATCTATTCCTATTATGAGAATGAGATTTGATGGTTCTCTTTACAAGTACAATGTGGCACTCCAATACCACTGCAAGTCGTCCCTTGTTTCTCAGGGTAAAAGATGGATAACCTACGGGAAAGACTTTTTTTAGGGGCGATTATGAAAAATTGATGGGTGGTGAACTCACAAACACAGAGGTAGGGCAGATTGGAGAGATCAGACCCGAGATCACACTTGAAAATTGTCAAGAGAGAAATGAACTAGAATGTGATGTGGAAAGATCAACGGTGGCTGATGATGTGGGGAAAGTAGTGAATACAGATGATGTGAGGAAAGTAGTGAATACAGATGCTGTTGGCCAAGTAGTCTTTGACGAAGACAACGTGGGAGGTAAAGCTAAAGAGGTTAATGCGGATAGCTTGAATGAGGCGCACTATCCTTATCTTCATAAATCTCCGCCTATACACCAAACCAGGAAAAATAAAATCCTTGTAATCACTCTAAAGCTACTTAATCAGAGAAGTCCTAGGGAATTAAAATAGAAAGAAAGTTACAAGCTTTTCAGTAGTGGAGATGATAGTGTCAATCATATTGCGAACATGGTGGCTCTGATAGAGGCGGTCCTTTGAGGTTGCCGGCTCATTTTGTAAATCCTTGACGATGAGGCGTTCGAACCGCTCAACCTCCTCGTGGGCGGTGCGTGTAACCTCCAACAACATCGACGACATCTCTGATCACTCGAACTCCGTCTGATTCAAAACATGAAAGAGATGGGGATTGCAAATTAAGAAACGCAAAGCTCAGTTTTTTTATTTCTTTAACTTTTAACCATTAAATGATATTTTGTACAAATCAGGCTCAATCCTTCAATTCAATTAATTCTGTAAATCAGATTAAATTTAATTAAAGTTGTTTGTAAAGATTATTTAAGTTCAGACAGTTGACTTACACTTATTGGAGCTGGAGTTGAGTCCTGAGGACACTAGCCAAACCAACCCACGATGAGCCCAGGACAGCTAGATACTTCATTTTTTTTGTTTACAAGGAAAGGAAACAAAAATTACATAATCCTCCGAGGGAGGCTAACCCCCGCCATATCCTCTAAAAAGATTGTGGCATACCCAGAAGGTGCACTATCAAAAGTGGTGATCCTGAGCTCAAAATTAACAGCAAGGTTGGCGAGCCAATCAACGCACTGATTTCCCTCTCTGTACATATGGCATTTAAGAACGAACTAATTGCGTGCGAGTAATTCATTGATGCCCAGTACGAGAGGCTTGAGCGATATTGTTCGGTGTGTTGCGTCGGATAGAAGATCCTTAACCATGAGAGAATCCAGCTTGAGTACCACGGGCCGAAATCCAAGGGCCCAGGCTAGATTCAAACCCGAATAGACTCTCCAGAGTTCCGCAAAGACCGGAGAGCACCGACCGATATTCTGTGCAAAGTCGCCAAGCCAATCACCCGAGCTATACCGAATATGACCACCTGCTGTGGCCGAAGAGTTTGCGCTGTTGCACGCACCATCGGTATTCATTTTTACCCATCCAAGGGTAGGCGGACACCACCCAATAAGTTGTTCGTAACGAGGTCAAAGATTAAGACGGCACGAAGATGCCAAGCTGAGGCCTGATGAATCTGATGGACGTAGTTAACGACGAGGGTCACAGGAGAACGCGGCCAGGAGAATTGATTATCGAAGAGGGCCATATTCTTCTATGACCATAGGAACCAGCATGCAGTACCAAAGATAACTAACCACTCAATTCCAGAGACCAACCTATGATTGTGAAGATTGAGGGTGAGCTAGTCAAGGGTATTTGTATGGAAAAAGTCACGAGACATGGTGTAGGGAGGGAAAGAAAACTAAAGGCTACGTGCTTTGGGACAATCGCATACCATATGTAACGAGGATTCTTTCATATGGCAATGATAGCAGGCCGCGCTTGTGGTAAGGTGTTTGCATACGCGTTGTTGGTTAGAGAGTAAGCGGTCACGAACAAGGAGCCAAACGAATACTTTGGACGCCGGGCCAATGCCATATGGGCTTCCAAATGCTACTGGAATGGGAGGTGGAGTGTGCCATAATCATAGCATACACCGAGGCTGTAGTGAATTGCCCAATAGTCGATGGGCCCCATGTGAGCTTGTCCGTTCCTAGGGAGGGCTTAGGTGAGAAGGTTCCCGTAATGGACAGGCCAATGGGGGGGGGGAGAGCAAAGTTTGAAGCGCATTCCAATTCCCATTACCTGTGTTATCCACGAAGTGTTGAACCTGTAGCTCAATGTCAGATTGTGGAATTGGAGTAATGGCATGCTGTAGAACGGGGCCCACGTTCACAACCCAAGGGTCCATCCAGAAGCGAGCCTAGAACCCATCGCAGATCATCCATTTCATGCCCTGTATCACTTAGGGCCAAATAGCTTTGATACTTTTTCAAACCATGGAGCCTCCAGTAGTGTTAATAGAGGTAGGGATGTTGTTGACGTCAAAGTTGTACTTAGCAGACAAGATTCGATCCCATAAAGCTGTAGGATTAGAAATCATTGCCCAACCTAACTTTGTAAGTAACGCATCATTGGTGGCTCTAATATTACGAATCTTAAGCCCATCCAGTTCTTTAGGTTGGCAGACTTGATCCTAGTATATGAGGTGAATCTTTCGATTACCGGGAGAGAAGCCCCATAGGAAAGTACGTATGATTTTCTCCAATTCATTGCATAAACTCCGAGGAAGTCGGACCATCTGCATGGTATAAGTAGGAAGCGCAGAAATGACAGACTGTATCAGGGTTATGCGACTTATAAAAGACAACAGGTTGGCTTGCTATCTGGAAAGACGGTGTTGGACTTTGTCAATAAGATATTGGTACGTTCGTTTATTGACTTTTTCGTTCAACAGCGGTACGCCAAGATAGTGTCCTAGATCCACTATCCGCTTGAAGCCTAACTCTCTACTAAGATTCCAAGCCACAGATTGAGAGACGTTCCTGGAGTAGAAGCAGTGAGATTTGTCTAGGCTAATCCATTGCCTCGACGCTGCGCAGAATGTATTCAAGGTGTCTCGAATGACCGAAACTTGGTCAATAGAAGCTTCGGAGAATAAGATGAGATAATCGACAAAAAACAGGTGAGAGATGGAGGGGCCTCTACCGCTTAATTTGATAGGCTTCCAGTCGCCATGGGCCACAGAGTTATTGATAAGATGACCCAGACGTTCCATACACAACACGAAAAGATAAGGCGAAATCGGGTCCTCGTATTCCTCTAGTAGGGGTAAACTCATCACTGAGAACCCCATCCCAATTAACTTGCATGGTCACCGTGGAAATACACCATGATGAGATTGATCAGAGAGTCCGGGAGCCTGATGTCTATGAGAGTGTCGTGGATAAAATCCCAAGAAAGTCGATCATATGGTTTCTCTAAGTCCATCTTAATGGCCAATATCCCTATCTTCCCCAATTTCCGTCTCATGGTATGGATAATCTCTTGGGCGATAATAATGTTGTTAACAATTTGCCGGCCTGGGACAAAGCTGCACTGATTGGGGCCTATGAGGTTGGTTAGGTAAGGTTTCAGCCGGTTCATGACAATTTTGGTAATAGCCTTGTAGATCACTGAACAGAGAGCTATAGGTTGGAATTGAGTGATCAACTAAGAGGAAGGGATCTTAGGAATGAGGATCAAGATAGCACGATTTAGAGCTTGCTCCCAGACTTCTTGTCTAAAAATTTTTTGAATAAAAAGAGTGGTATCATGCCCAAGGTGATCCCATTGGGACTGGAAAAAGAGAGCATTAAAACCATCAATTCCTAGAGCCCTGTTGGGATCTATGTCAAAAAAAGATCTCTTGACTTCCTCAGGAGAGATTGGGTCTGCCAGATCAAGAGAAGCGTTGTGGGGGAAAGAAGGGAAAAAGCCGGTGGGAAGAGAGTGTAGTGAGGTGGAAAGGTCGGCTGTGTAAAGTTTGGCAAGGAATGTCTGGGTGATTCGTCTGAGTGAAATAGGATCCGCACTAACACAGTCATTTTCGTCTCAGAGGGAGGTGCAATGCAGTTTCCGTCGTCGGCCTGTAGTGACCGCTTGGTAATATTTAGTGTTTCTGTCCCCTTGCGCTATCCATTGGCATCTCAATTTTTGATGCCAGAACAGTTCCTCTTGTATGAGGACTTATTCCAGTTCATGTTGTATATAAGCCTCTAGATCTTGCAAAGAGTCAGAGTCATCTTCTTCCAGCGTGTTTTGAATGCCCTTTAGTCAAGCCATGAGTCTCTTTTTACGCTGAAAAATGTTGCGAAAAGTAGAGTAATTCCATTGTTGGAGTTTGTCCGCCAGTTTCCTGAGCATACTAGAAACTTCTGGCAGATTGGGATTCAAATTGTCTTTAATAGTTTGGGCAAATTGGTCGTGGGTCAACCAAGCAGATTGAAAGCGGAAAGCCCGAGGGGTAGGGGAATATGGCATAGGTGGGGTAAGAGTCACAAGGAGGGGTCGATAATCAGATTTAAGGAAAGGAAGGTAAGTAATTGTCGTGTGCGGGAAAGAATTCAACCAGGGGTGAGAACGGAAAACGCGATAAAGTCGGGCGCGAATCTAACCTCTCCTCCAGGTGAATTTGGGTCCTATGAACCTAAGATCCTGAAGGTGGCAGCATTGAATACAATCTCGAAATTGAGTGCTCACACCGGAGCAGAGTCTAGAGCCGCCTCGCTAGTCTTTGCTTTCTAATTTGGCATTAAAGTCCCTACCCAACAACTAAGGTTTAGTAGTAATCTAGGCAATTTGACGCATATGTTTCCAAAGGAAGTGTTGAAGTGGGTAAGTTGGACTTGTATAGATAGTTGTGAAATCAAAAGAAGTTTGCGCCCAGGTAATGTGGACATGCATAAATTGACAATGAGTTAAAAGAATTTGAATGGTAGTGTCGGTAACCCCATAAAAGCCAAATGACTCCGGATAACCCATCAGCCTCCACTCTAAATGATTGATTGAATCCCAATTTCCTGATATCCTTTTGTGCGCAAACTCCACTAATGCGAGGTTCGACTAGGACTACAAAGATCGGTTTGTGAATCTGGATGTAATTCTTAAGAATTAACTGGAAGGTCTTGCCTCCGACCCCCTTGACAATTCTATATGAATGTTGACATAGAAAAATTGAATAGGATGAAAGAAGCTATAAGTCGTGTGGTCCAACTCCATCGGTTGTCTGTCCCTCATCAGGGGAAGTCACGGGAGGCAGTGCCATCTTGTCCATTGGAGAGTCAATGACAGTGGTGTTGTCATTGTCCGGGGTTAGATTAGCCTGAAGATCAGGTGGCCTAGAAGGGGGTAGGAAATTTTTGGAGGTTAGTGGGGAGGGAATTACTTCGGTAGGTATGTCCTCCTCCATGCGTCCAGCATCCCTGTCTTCATTCATAGGAATCACGAGAGAGCTGTTGTGGATAACTAAGTCGTGGTGCGAGGGTATAGAAATGGCCACATGTTTGGTGTTTGAGTTGGTGGATCCTGTGGGCTTTTTGCCCAGTCTAGAATGACAATGGGCTAGAGTAGCTAAAGTGATTTGGGCTTGGGGGTCTGGCTTGGGTAGATGATGGCCCAGCCTAATGCATGTTCGGCCCAAGCGGAGCCGCAGGCCCATTCCCCCGTTGAGCTCGGTTTGTAGCTGACGCCTTAAGCGTCGTCTGCTACAGAGAGTCCCTATTAGGCTGAGGAGGAAGCGCATCTGGAAGGTTCCTAAGTGCTAGGGACGGATGCGAGTTGCGGGTGGGTTCCTCAGATTCTGCTAGTGCTTGGTATCTTGAGTCGAAGGGTTGTTCAATGTTGGTAAGGTTACGTCTTTCGCGTCCTGTTATTATACCGTTGAAGGGGCGGTGGCTTTGTCTCTGGACTTGAATCTAGGGGCCATATGTTACGTTGGGATGTGAAGCTAAAGTTGGAGACGTACACAGAGCCATTGGTTGGTGCGCTGGGGGGTTGCCTGTTGCCGGAGAGACAGAAAGCCGGTGAGGGCAGTTCGCGATCTCATGTCCAATGCGCTCGCACGTAAGGCAAATTGAAGGGAAGCCTTCATACGTGACCTTAATCCATTATCCGTCTAATTCCACCAAAGATCGGAGAGGTGAGTTAAGGTTGTGTGGTTATGTCTATGCGAACCGTGCGTCCAAGTAGATTTCCGAGTGCTCATAAGATCGATGGATGGTAGTGAGCGACTGATAGCTTGGGAAATCTTACCTAGGTAACCACGTGGGAGGCTTTACCGGAGGATGGTCGAAAGTTGGGATGCCAGGGCTGGACAGAGAGAGCATGGCCCAGGATCACCCACGGCCCATTCGTGAGGGCGTTGACATAGTCTTCTTCCTGCACAAAATTAACCAAAAAGAAATCATTATCCAAGTCTATAATATTCATTGGATCAGTCAAGTTCCACATAGCATGAAGTCGGAGCTTGAGCATATTGAAGCCGATGCGTCGACTCAAAAGCTTGACCACGACCGCATTTGCCCAACGTTTGTTTAATCGGCCTTTCAGAGAGTTGGATAGTTCAATTCCTAGTCCAAGCTTGCCTTGAACCATCGTGATGTCACCCTCTTCAATTTCCACAGGATCCTTATCTGGCCATTCTGAAATTCCAATAGCAGCAGATTCTTGATTACCAGTGATTGCTAAGGACGAAGCTACAGTGGGGGAAAGTGGGGGCACTTGCCCCTACTGCATCTGAAAAGTTTTAATTTAAAATTATTATTTTAAATTTTAATTTTATAAAAAATAAAAATTTTGCCCCCATTTATTTAATTGATGACAAAAAATAAATATAAAAATAAATTAAGATATCAAATAAAAATAAAATCTGAGCCCATCTATTTTTATTAAGATTACTATTATTTGAGCCCATGATTTTTTTAAATGAAAGCCTACAAATAAAGAGATAAATCATACATACTTAATTGACTTTTTTTTTTCAAAATTTCTACCCTTTTGGGTTCTTTATCATATTATTTTTTGTCTTTTTGTCTTCTTCTTTCCGTAACTCTATGAGAACTATCACACGCCCAAAGCGAGAGTCTATACGCAATCACGCAGACGGAGATGCAGAGTCTCTGATCCTGGGTTAGATTTGATAGTCGGCTATAAAGGTGATTGACATCTAATAGTTTATAAACATTGTTTTCTAGCATCTAATAATTTATAAAGGTGATTGACATCTAATTGTTTATAAACAAAGTGATGCATTGGGACAAGTGAAACAACTTTTTTTTCTAGTAGATAGCTTCCAATTATTATTTATAAAAGAGCACCTGAGAATTTCTACTTGATGAAAGGCCTTACCTATCCTGAATTTAAATGTGAAGGTAAAAGTCTAATATTAAAGTATACATAATTATAAATCATTCCACATATAAAAATAATATTTTTCACAAATTATTTTCTTATTTGCAAATGTGTAAAGTGTTTTTAAATAGTGTTAATTAGTTAATTTTTTGTGAATAGATAATTTTTTATTTATTTTGTATTCAATTTGTCCCTTATTACTTAACTTTGATTTCAGTTATAGACAAAGTTCTCAAAAGGCCTCTTACAAATAAGGATTCTAGCCCTAACCCTTTAAAGCATCCTCATTTAGAAGTCAATTTAGATGATCTTCAGTCTGATCCAGGATTGCAGAAAAAAATTTCAAATTATCATCCTAATGACCGTGATAGAATACGAAGAGCTTATTTGCAAAAGGATCCATGTCAACCTTTTGAGCATGATTTTCCACAAAGAAATTTTGAAAATATTTATCTTAGATTTGTTCCATTTTGGTTTAAAGAATATGCCAATTGGTTGGAGTATAGTGTTACAAAAGATGCGGCTTTTTGCTTATGTTGCTATCTTTTTAGGTCGAATATTGGAAGCAAAGCAAATGGTGATACTTTTGTTACTGATGGATTTAACAATCGGAAGAAAAAAGACAGATTTCATATTCATAAAGGAGGTCTTAATAGCTCTCACAATATAGCTTGGAAGAAATGTCAAGATTTGATGAATCAGAAACTACATATTCAAG
>JANKYE010000005.1:20884163-20894803 GCA_032467995.1 Erythroxylum dillonii | reverse complement strand
AAGAATTATTGAGGGTATATTAGGTAGTATGTATTTATTAGTTTACGTTCTATCCTAAACCCTCCGAATCAGAAGTTTCTTACTTTCACTGTTTCAGATAGAATGATACGTAACATGAAATCTTCCGCTTCCATCTCAGTCCATTTCATTCCATTATGAAACTTTCAAATAAATGACGGAAATGTGTTACGTTCCATCCCATCCCATTATTAACTCTCAAACCAAACAGAGCCTTAAACTTAGAACAAGCACGAACATCAATGATATATACATCGTCCTTCTCCGTATCATTTGTTTATTATTTTCATAGTGATAGAGTGAAGAAGATTTTCAAAAGAAGAATAAGGAAGAAGATCGTCCCTATTGGTGTGCTGAATTATTTTGGCTTCTTTACATTTGGTGTGTACTATATTTTAGTATATGAGTACCCTATTATAAATTTTTATAAGTAGTATTATATCTCATTTCATTCTAGACCAAATATACATTAAAAAAACCATTGGTTTTTCATTTTAAATAAGTGACAATGTCACTTTTACAAAGGAATACCTTGACTAATGATAAATAATTCCATGGTGCAACAGAAATCATATCAATATTCAATAAAATGTAATACTAGTCTAAAACACAACAAATATCATGTTGCTAAAAATAAGTACAATGTAATCTTTGCAATTGAAATGTGGTTTATAAGTATAAGTTATACCTTTCATCAATACAAAATATACTAGTACTCTGGTTATACAATACTATGTATGATATAATATAGTTATTCATTATAGGTAAGCAAGACATACACTTTTAAATAGGAATGTAATGACAAAATCAAAAGAGTACCATGGCTTAACACGAACTATAACAACACTCAGTGTATTCAATACTACCATTATAACAAACTTTTTTAAATAAATAATAGCTTTAGTGAAAAATAAGCATACTATCTCTTAGTACAAACTATAAACTACCTTAGTACAAACTATAAACTACCTTAATGTACACTATTCTAGTACTCTATCTATTCAATACCATATCTATGTACAAAAATACCATCATTTATTATAGATGAGGAAGACATACACTCTTAAGTGGGAATATATTGACTGAGTGGAAAGAATGCAGTTCCTTAATACAAATTATTTAGCACTGAATACATTTAATATGAAATCTATAAACAAAAATTATCACAATGTATTTGAAATAAGTAACAACCTCAGTAAAATATGAGAATATCATCTTTGAGTATAAACCATACCATCTCTCTATATAAATTATTTTAGTACTCTATTTATTCAATATCAGGTTTATGTATAAAAAAATACAATAATTCATTATAGATAAGTAAAACCTAAACTTTAAGATGAGAACAAAATGACTAAATAGATAGAATATTATGCCACAATAAAAATTATATCAACGATTAGTACATTCGATACTACCACTATAAATGAAAGTTACCAGTATGTATTTAAAATAAGAAAAAATGATAATGTGATTTCTGAGTAGAGGATTTGGTTTAATTTGATTAACTCAATAAAGAAAAACTAAACTATTGACTGTAAATCAAATTAAACAGTACAAAATTGTTAGGATTACATGATGGGTTTCGAATCCAATTCACGATTCAATCTCAACCTTCACATTAATGTGCATAATCAATTGTCATGTTGTTCGCGTACAGCTCTTTGAAACCATTAACCATAGATTAACAATAAGTTCTATTAATCCCTAGTTTTTCCTTAGGCTGTGTCTGATTAAAATAAGCTCTTTCATTTGATTTAGCTATCAAACATCCTAGAATAAGCTCTCTAAATTTAACATGACAATCACATTACAAATTAGGAAAACATATTAATCTATGTAACAACCACATAAGCTCGGGTCATTTAACCTAATATTATGTTATTTTTAATGATGCATACCCATTAGTTTACCACAAGCAAATCAGAGTTACAATGATTATGTATTGCAATCTAGATTATAACAATGAGTTTATGTATGAACTATCTATTTGAAGTGTCTAAATCATTTATACATAAATCCAAAAATATTAATCATAGCATAACATAATCAATTCTAAATGAAAGTGATAACAACATCACTAGATTAATCAATGCCCAAATATGTTCATCGGCCTCGATATCCCCTTTGAACTAGAAGGATTGAATTTAGCTCCTCATAGCTCTCTAAAGATAAAAGAATTTGCCCCTTTTTGAGTCTTTAAAGTCTTCATACCTCATTTGGCCTCTTAAATGCCCTTTTATAATAAAAATTAGGGTTATGTCACAATACACAATCAACTACATAAATGTGTAAATGATATTGTATGTAAACATTGCAAGAATAGTGAATTTACTCGTTCACAGTAAGCTACATAGCCACTTATACGATCATGTAAGTCCACACAGGGCCGTATAGATTATAGAAGTGGCTAGAATTGCTTCTTCTCCCTTTTACATGCTTTTAGTGAGTTACACAGTCTCATATATAACCATGTAAGTTACAATAATTTCAGGTCTTGCCTTTTTTGTCATATTTTCACCCTAACTCTTCTTCTTCTTATTTCCACAAAAGGAAATAAGATCAAAAATCAATAGAACAACTCTAAGGATATTTTCTTAGGTCATTTTGGTTCTTGTTCCTCCAATTTGTATGTAAAACAAAATATGAAAAAAATAAGTATCTTAAGCATAATATAACATTAATCACTAAGCATTCTGGAGCAAAAAAATAGTTAAGCAAGTGCTTATCAAGTTCCTCTACACTTAGCTTTTAATTGTCCTTGAGCAAAACTATAAATCAAAATCCAAAATACAAAACACAGAAAATAGGAAAAACTCTCAAAACCATGGTATGAATTAAATATTCAATGTTTTTTACTCATTATCAATCAGCAATCATTCTTTTAAAAATTTAAGCAATCTAGGGGTAGATTTCGACAAGTTGTGCTCACAAATAAAATAAATCTATAGGTACTCTTAATCACTTTTCATGATCAAGACATTCTATGACTTTGGATATAATTTTAGTTCTCCACCACTAAAGATTCACATGAATTATAAATTAAAGGACTTTTTAAAGTTGTAATGGAGCCAAAGGTTAAGGTGAGGAATATTTGAGTTAAGTAGTTCAAAAACCATCAAAACTAGTTTAGTAATAGAAACACTCAATAGAGTATCGAGTGCAAAATTAACGCCCACTCAAAACTATGTACCATCAGCTATAATGGACGTAAAAACTTCGTTTCAAAAATTCAAACCTTCATATTGCAAACCAGATGAAGCACAAGGAATTAGAAGGAATCCCCTATAAAGTGATGAACAATACATTATAATCATAAGTAGTGATCTTTCACAACAACCTCTCCCTTATTTGCATCATAATCAATTCACCCATTTTGTAAAACTTGAGGAGGAAAGACTAACATGAATTACTTTTGTAAAACAAATGATTTTCCTCATTAATAACTTCTTTTCTTTTCTTTCTTTATTTTCTTCTCTTTTATTTGTTTTCAATAAAGACAAAAATTCAGAGAAACTATATCAATAATGGAATTCATTGGTAAGAGAGAAATTAAATTCCATCACCATAACCAACTTGCATATATGCACATCCCCACACTTATGCTTTTGTGCATCCACAAACATCAATAATCACAAATTCTCCGCTAGCTTTGAGGCTTAGGTAGAACATTTTGTTAGGTTAAGGGCTTGTAATATGGTTAACACAAAAATAAAAGAATAATGAAGCTCAAGTGGCTTAACAACAGGATAAATAATGTCATTAGGTACGCTATTTAGCTATTTAGCTTACAAAACAAAGAATACCTATATCATTCCATATTATTGCATGTGATAAAATGTAGTCTCAACTAGAAAATCAAAGAAAATGAAGATATACATGTCATGAAGGTCATATACGAACAAAGACAATGAGATTGATATGGATGTGTCAGTCTAAAAATCTCACCAGTTTTTGTCTTCCTAGTGGTCACTACTCTTCTAAACAAAGCAAATATTGTCCATTCACAAGAGTAAAAATACATGCCTAGATTGTCATGAATTTTTCTAGTTAATAATCCTCTCTAATTATAACTATATAGTCCTAAAAGTAATAAAAAAGAGATTTTTTTTAAAAAACATGCAAAAAGAACTTGAAAACACCCACAAAGAACTTTAAAAACACATAAGCTACAAGTTCCCCTTACCCACACCTAAAACTTACATTGTCCCTAATGTAACATTAATTGTAAGAAATGGGGCATTTATGAAAACAACAATTGCAAAAATGTAAAGGAAAAGGAACAAACTCCCCTTGAGTTATCTCCTAAACTGCAGCTTTATTTATTATTGTTAGCTCAACTCCATATTTTCTTCCTTATAGGATAAAAATTTTGTTTTTTAGGTTTCACCACTTTTGCTTTCTTCACTTGAAATTGTTTATGAGATGGCTTTAGGTGATAACCATTCACTTTAAATATCTTTCGTATTTTCTTTCTCTAAATCTTTACTACATCGTAGGGATAAATATTAGAAACTAAATCTTAACTATATCTTCTAATGACGTACCTGAGGTAGAGGAGGAGGCTTATTGAACATGTTGAACTTGTTGTTCACCCTATGACGTATTTATGAAGTAGTTCTTCTACATATTCTCTCCATAAATCATCCTTTGAGAACGAACTCCACATCTAGAAATCACCTCCTAATGTTTGCTTCCTTCATTAGTTGCTAAAAATGTCTTTTTATATTAGAAACTAGGATTTCTAGGACTTACACAGTCTAGTACACGGTTGTGTATTAGACCATGTATGTCCGAAGACTCTAAAAATCACAATTCTACATAATATGGAAAAAGTACACGACCATGCACCACTTCTATGCTTCGAATCTTCATTTTATGTCTTCTTTTTGTCCAAATTTTCTCTTTTAAGTCCATAAAGGAAATTATAACCTATAAAGACACTAAAAGCACATTAAGTGCCAAATATACAATAAAAGTATAAAATATTGAGCAAAAACACATCAAATATTAGGTAAAATAATGATCAATTATGCATCTGTCAATCTTCTTTTATTTTGTTAGGTAAAAGACAAATTCATATCCTTACTTGTTACTTTTCTTTAGATCTTTAAAAAATTATCAAGTTTGGTTATAAACTTATAAAAAAGTCACTTAATAATATCATCAAGTGGAAAGCACCTCGTTGACACGTTTTTTGCTTTAATTGGGCTTAACTGCAGTTGGGGCCTTGGCATGTGCAAAACAAACTGCTTATGCTACAAACTTGGAGGCTAGGCCTTAAATTAGAAAAGTTGAAACTAGATAACATAACAATATGGTTATGTATAAATGAGGTACCTTTAGAGTGTTAGACCACTAGTGGTTTAAGTTACCTTGTAAGCTTTATCGATAGACCTATTGCACTTGACTAAGCTACAGATGAAACAAAGCGCATCAACTTCGCTACAATATATGTCTTGGTGACTTCTTAACTAATTTACCTTATGTCATTCCTTTCATTAGGTTAAATGAGGACTTAGAACCTATTGAAGACCAGTTGCACGTCACGTCACATATGTATGGAGGCCACAAATTGGTAAAAAGTATTAATGGGAACCTACAGGGAGGACTATCAAAATAGGCAGCTATCAAGTATTAATGCTAACAAATAATGAGAATTATGTATTCAACAATGATGCAATTGGTGTTACTGATGCTAACAAATCCCCAGTTCAAAAGTCCACTTCAGTAGCCAATTGAGATGCAAACATTAGTGAGATTGATGAGAACATAAACATAACTCAAAATTTTGCTTCAACAGTTATTCATGTGATAATGAATCAAAGTGAAGATTTTTGTAACAACCCAAATTCCACTTGTGGTAGGCAACAGTTCAGATGCAAATAGAAGACCAACTCAAAATGATAATTTAGTAAATTTTCATGTGATAAAAAATCTAGGTACAGACATTGTTACAAAATGAAATATCCCAGCAGAAAAGAGTAAAACAACCAATGAAACACAAAAGGAGACAACATAAATGGCAGAGTCAAAGACAATTATTATGGCAAATGGAAATTCAGCTACAAATGTTGTTGCAAACTATAATCCCCTAACAGAAAACAATGAAATTACCAATGAAACTAGAAAAAGACAATATAGATGGTGGAGTCAAGGATAATTATTGTGGCTAATAGGAATCTTATAAATGTAGAGAATAATCTCAACATAACTCTTGGCAAAAAAACAATAGCAATCACAGATAGAAGCAGATTTTGAAACAATAACCAGAAGAAGATTAAATTGAAAGAAAAAACTCTCCCTAGGGGAGATAGCTACATGATTTTTCTCACTTAAAATGTAAGGTGACTAAAACCCTAACAAACAGTTGATGATTAGAGACATTATCCTACAGAACAAATTCATTATGGTTGGTATTTTGGAAATAAGAACAAGAAGGGGGATTGTAAGCTGTTGATTTATTTTCCCACTAAGTGGCAAAGCATCTCAAACATCTCCTGTCACTTGAATGGTAGAATTTTAGTACTATATAATTCCAATGCCTTAACTATTATCTCATCTAGTATGATTGATCAAATGGTTCATTTAGAAATATGCCTTGGACAACTCAATCAAAGATTATATGTCTAGTCTATATATCTATATAATAGTGTTTATCAAAAAAAATTTCTATGGAACCACGTCAAGGAATTTGTCAGTTCTAATACTACCCCACGAATGTTATCAGGTGACTTTAATTCCATATTAAGGTTAAAGAAGTTGAAGGTTCAAGGTTAATTTATTATCTATACATGGAACTTGAAAATTGCATAGAAGAAGCTTAGTGTACTGATATACCAATGGGAGGTTGTTTTTAAGCATGGACCAATGAAAATTGGGTTCTAATATGATAAAGAAGAAATTGGATAGAAATGTGACAAATTTAAGATGGATAAACTTGTTCCTTAATTGCTTTTCAAAGTTTGCTACTAATTACTTATCTGATCATACTCACATTCTCACCTCTTTAACTATAGAAAATTGTGTTTATCCTTTCAGGTTCAATGAATTCCTGATGCAATTGGCTGGCTTCGACAAAGGATTATGGACTACATTAAGATCCAACATTAGAGGATCTAAGCAGTTTATTTACTCAAAGAAAATGCAACTAATCAAGTAGGAGATGAAGATAATATATAGTGTCAATATTGGCAACACGCACAACGTTATCAATATAGCTAAAAGGGAGTTGGAAACCATACAATCGCTTCTATACACTAGTCTTGGGAATCTAAGAATTGAAGAAAAAGAAAGGGACAAGCATTGTCATTTGATTATTCCCTATTCAAACAAAGAGCAAGGGTGGAATGGATGAAACATGAAGATAGGAACACTTCGGTATTCCATAGGGCCATAGTCTGAAGGAAAGCTAGAAATAGAATCGTCTCACTCTAATATAACAATCTGACTCTAGATACTCAATCCAAGCTTATACAAGGGTCTTATGAATGTTTCAATGAGCTTATGAGCAAACCTTCTAATGCTCACATATTTAAGCAATTCCTCAAAATGATTCTACAAGACTCTATCTCACCAAAGATTTATCACAACTAACCAGACCTGTATCACTCTAGGAAATCAAAGAAAGAATTACACTGCTCCATCCTCATAAAGCTCCTAGTCCTGACAACTTTAATGTAAATTTCTTCAAGAAACTTGATCTCTCATTGGTAACAAAGTTTCAAAAGTTGTGATGGAATTTTTAGTGAAAGTACTCTCCTCAAAGAGATCAATAGGACCTTTATAACTCTAGTTCCAAAGAATGGTAAGTTAAACAATTTCTCTAATTTAAGATCTATTTCTTATTGTAATTCATTTTACAAGATCATTTCTAAAATTATAGCTCAAAGGCTCAAGGGAATTCTTCATAAACACATTATCCACACTCAAGGTGCATATATACCTGGCAGAATAATTGGTGATAATATTCTGATAGTTCAAGAACTAATTACCTATTACTCAAAAAGGAAAAGTGTTGGCCCCCCGCCCTTGTGAGTCACGGGCTCGACATCCTAAGTGACATCTGAATGCGTATTTCACAAGGGTGGCGTACCCCCACTAGGACAAACATCAAAATAACTCACTTCTCCTATTTCCGAAACCTAACTCTTGATCATAATCACTGAACTTATTCCAATGAACTCTCCTTAATCATCATCGATTCCTTTTCTTGTTTTGATACCATAAGTGTTGGGTCCTATTTCTGAACAGATTTTGGAAAACCCCAAACTGGAATTTCATTTAGACTTTTTATGAACATTTGTGGCTCTATGTCTCTAATTTATTTAGAGACAAGAATCATCACATTTGGAGATCCCATAACAAAGTTATGGCTGAAAGGCTCGAATAAGGTTTTGACCTCAATCATATTACACCTGCCTTGGGGCAATTAGCATAACTATCATATAGGATATCATATTAAGATCATCTTAGGACGTCTTGATAGAAGACTTCGAGACCTACAACTTTCATGAAAATCTCAAAGACAGATTCTATCATCTGAAGGGTCAAAAATGAAGCAGACGATAGCAAGAAGCAAGCGAAGCAAAAAGTAGACAAAAGCAGACGATTCAAAAAGTAGACGATCAGAGTCAACTTCAGATGAAACAAAGTCAACTTAAGACGATGCAACTCTTAAGACAAAGCGGAGTCAACTTAAGACGAAATAAAGTCAACTTAAGGCGATGCAACTCTTAAGACAAAATAATGTCAACTTAAGATGATGCAACTCTTAAGAGGAAGCGGAGTCAAACTTAAGACAAAGCAAAGTCAACATAAGACGATGCAACTCTTAAGACGAAACGGAGTCAACTTAAGACGATGCAACTTTTAAGACGAAGCAAAGTCAACTTAAGACGATGCAACTCTTAAGACAAAACGGAGTTAACTTAAGATGAAGCAAAGTCAAGTTAAGACGATGCCACCCTTAAGACAAAGTGGAGTCAACTTAAGACAATATGACGTCATCACAGACAATATGATATCATCATAGACGATACTTCTCTACAGACAATATATCCTTACAGACGTTGTGACGTCATCATAAACGATACGTTTCTACAAATGATACCACTTGATACTCCTAAGTATCTCCCTTTATAAGGACCATAACTTTGAACTCCGATGTCCAAAAATTTTCTACTATAAACCACTGGAAAGCTAGAAGAAAGACTACAACTTTCTAGAAGGCACATTTGCCTAAATCAATCTAGGTTAATCCAAATCTTCCCCTAACTTCAGAGCATGAACTTTTTCCTTATGCAAATTTAAAAATGCAATGTATAAACTTGAGAGGAAGTCATGAGCAAAAATGAAATCTTATTCCATTTGCATCAAAAGATAAGAGTTTTATAAAGCTTTAGTGGGCATTTCAAGCTACAAATACATTAACATCTCAAAATCTTAAAAATACAAAAGATACATGAATCATGAGTTGCTCAAAATGCAACTAAAGCCTTGCTTTACAAGATTTGCTTCAAATACAAAATAATAAAAGATTGGAGTGATGCCTTGACCCTTGACTACTCGATATCTTGCTCATCACCTGGATATGGGGGTCGAAAATGGGGGTGAGCTAAAAGCCTGTGGGTAACAATTTTATAATTGGTAATAAGCAAAACCATTTATAAAGTCATTTTTCAATGCAAAAAAAATCACGTTTATGCAAAATGTATATGCATCATTCTTATCAACTTACCATGAACATCTAGCATATCAAAATGGTTTAGGTAGATCCATAAACATGACGCACTACACATTTTCACATAATAACCCTGTGTAGCCGTAACCTTGAGAGAGTCCATAAAGGAGTCCCGTGCTATTAGCGAGCAGGCGGGAGAAGCCTATAACTTGGTTAACGTATACGTCACATTCTTGAGGGACTACCACAAACCCACATAACACATATTTCATGAACTGAAAATAGTTTGCCCTAAATGGCTCATTTTTGCAAAACTTATGTTTCATGAGCATAAATTATTTCATATGCATTTCTAAAACTTGATTTCTTAAACTTGATATTCTTTTAAAAATCATTTCCATCAACAATTAACATAATTCATATACAACGATGTAGCACAATCTTACAACATTTAAAAAGCAATAAATGCAAATGAATAAGGTAGTTGAAAAATCATTTCTTGAAAGAAACTTTAATGGCTCATTAATTAATTATAAAAGTGAAACCCATCTTGAATTTCCTTGCTTATAACTTGCTCAAATGTGCCTCTCCTCTTACTCCTCTTATCTTTCTTGATTCCTTTTTCATAGAAAAAAAATCCTAAGTTCAAATGGGTTGCAAAATTGAAGATCCACAAAGTACATTTACTAAAATTGCTCCTAGAGTACCTAAACTCATGCATTTTCTAAGCTCTTTGAACCAAACCCCTTCCAAAATCCAAAGCATTAAAAATCCTCTTACCTTAAATCTTAACCAAATGAAGAAATGTTTGGTTCAAAAGAAAGCTCTTGTTTTCCTCTACCTATTTCCCTTATGGCATAACCTCAAAATCACTCTTTAAGATTAAGAAAAATCAAAACCTAGCATAACTCTCATCTTTCTCATCTTTTTTCTTTTTTCT
>JANKYE010000005.1:20806977-20823967 GCA_032467995.1 Erythroxylum dillonii | reverse complement strand
TTTACTAATAATTGTTAAATTAGTTTTATTTAATTTAATTACAAAAATTAAATTATTTATAATTTTATTAATAATTAATTAAATATGTAATTTTTATTAATAATTAATATATTAAATAATTAAATAATATATTTAGTTGATGGTAAATGACTTGAATTATGAGGTCTTTAACATTCTAAATACTCAACTGCTAAGACTCATTCTTTGTTTAGGTGTCAACTCCTTTTGAAGCTCATTATCCATTAGGACATCCCTTTATATCTCTAATAAAGAAGTTATGTCATTAATTTCATAATGTGTCTTCCTTAGTTTGTGAATCCTGTCAGTTTACCAAACATCCTCGTTTGTCTTCAATATCTTGGGTCACTCACTAAACAAGCTGGTTTCCCTTTTGAGTAAGTTCATTTATGATGTGGGGTCTATGTCCTACTGTATCTAAAATTGGATTTTGATATTTATTATTTCTGTTGATGATTTCTCTCATATGACTTGGCCTTATTTTGAATAACTGTTTTGAATTACTTTCTGATTTTACTATTTTATGTGCTGAAACAAAAATGTAGCTTAATGTCTATATTCATAGTTTGTCAGTTTGAGAAGTTATACTGCTAAAGCATATTTTTTCACATCAATTCAAGGTTACTTGGTTCAGAATTATATTCTTCATCCATACTTGTGCATTAACACACCCTCAAAAGAATGTGGCTTAAAGGAAAAATCAACATCAAGTTGAAATTGCTAGAGCACCCTTATTTCAAATGGACGCCCCAAACAATTTTACGTTGATGTGGTTTCTACAGTTTGTTTTTTGATTAATTACATGCCTTCATCTGTTCTTCATGGCGATATTTCTTATAGTGTTCTTTTTCCTTCTAAACTCTTGTTTCTTATTATACCCTAAATATTTGGTAGCAATTGTTTTGTCTATAATTTTTGCCTGTAAGTAACTAAGTTAGATCCCAAATCTTCAAAACGTAGTTTCCTAGGTTACTCTATTATGCCAAAAGGGGTGTTGGTGCTACTGTTGTAATCTTTACAAAGATTTTGTATTAGCCGATATTACCTTTTTGGAACACGTACCTTTCTTCCTACTTCTTCAATATTTGAGGAGGAGGATTTGTTTATTTTATAAGATCAAATATTAGACTACTAATACTACTGCTATACTTCATACTTCTACACAATTATCACCACCACCTATTCGCCTAGTCTAATGTAGATGACAAGATCATCTTGATACAAATTTGGCACCTATCTCTTCATTAACATCACATCCAACAATTGATGGTTATGATCTCCTAATTACTCTTTTTTAAGTTAAACGTCAATTCTTATTCTATTTTATCTTTTGTTTCTTATGATCACTTGTCTCCTCTTCTTGTTCTTTTATTGCAAAATTGTTCATGAAACCTTATCCCATCCCAGTTGGTGTGATGCTATGATAGAGGAGATGAATGTTTTAGATGCTAATGATACGTGTGATTTAGTGAACTTGCATGTAGGAAAGAAGGATATTGGATGTAAATGAGTGTTTGCAGTCAAGATCAATTTGGATGCATTGGTGGTTCAATTTAAAGAATGACCAGTCGCAAAAAGCTATGCTCAGAACTGTCATGTAGATTATTTTGGCACTTTCTCTACTTTTACTAAATTAACCCCTATTCATTTATTCATTTCTATGACACCTACTCATAGCTGGACCTTACATCGGTTAGCAATCAAAAATACCTTCGTACATGGTGACCTTTAAGATAATATATAGATCAAAACATTTGGTTTTATTGCTCAAGTAGTATAAAAATTTTGTCATCTTCAAAAGTCCTTATATGATTTAAAACAAAGTCTTTGTACTTGGTTTGGCAAATTTAGTCAGCTAGTTAAAATGTTTAGAATAAATAAGAGTAAGTCTCACCATTCGATTTTCTATGAACATTTTGCATTTGGCATCATTCTTCTTGTTGTGCATGTGGATGCTATTGTTGTTACTGGAAGTGATACTATGAGTGTTTCATTTCTGAAGTCCTTTTTTTCATAGTTAATTTCACATGAAAGATTTAGAGGCTTTGAAGTTTGTTTTGGGATTAAAGCTGATAAAAAGTAAGAAAAGTATTTTCTATCTCAGAGGAAATATATAAAAAGCAAGAAAAGTATTTTCGTATCTCAGAGGAAATATATAATTGACCTATTAGCTAAGATCGAAAAATTGGGACTTAACTGATGCAGTGCTCCAATATTCCCTAATATTCAAGTCACCAAAGAAGGAAATTTATTTAAAGATCTTGAGAAATATAGTGGATTGATTGCAAAATTAAAATATCTTATAGTAACTTGTCTTGATATTGCATGTTTTGTCAGTATTATAAGTCAATTCATGTTTTCTCCAACTATTTATTATTGGGCTGCTCTAGAACATAGCCTATATTACTTAAAGGGAGTTCTTGAAAGAGAGATACTATATGAAAATAACGGCTATACTCACAACAAGTGTTCTTCAGATGCAGATTGAGTAGTTACTAAGATTGAATGGAAACCAACTATTAGGTATTGTGTCTTTGTTGCAGGAAATTTGATCTTACAGAAAAGCAAGAAATAAGATATTATCTCCAGGTCCAATACATGATTTGAATATAGAGTTTTGACACAGTCAAAATGTGAGACAATTTAGATATATCAGCTCGTAAGTGAAATTGTTACGGGCCCCTTACAATACTAGTAAAGTCGTGATGTGATAACCAAGCTGCTTTGCATATTACTTCTAAATCTTGTATTATATGAATGAACTAGACATATTGAAATTGATTGCCATTTCATTCATGAAACAGTGTTGCAAAACCTTGATCTCTACAGGATATATGAACACGGGAGAACAACTTGGAGATATTCTCAAAAAGGCTCTAAATGAAGATCGAGTCAGTTATGTCTATGCTCTAACTTGAGGGGAGGTGTTATAGCTTGAGGGGGAGTGTTACAAATTGTATAACTGTTACAAGATTCTAAGGCTTAATTATAAGGATCCAATTTAGTCATTTTCCTATTTAGTAGTTGAGTAATTGGTATATATATATCTAACTGAACCTCTCTACAAAATACATCAATTGTAATATCTTTCTACTCTTCATGACAGGATAGAAATTCATGCGTTTATGATCTACTTTGATTGAGCCCACTTAATAGATGTAGTACAAACATCACAAATCCTTTGTTGCACTGGTTGCATGGTGAATTTGATTGGTCTGGGATGAGAAATCTGATAGAAGCCTAGGCTCAATGGTCAGGAATGTGTATTTCTGCAGAAAGAAGAAGGGACTAAAACCTCTCGATCCTTGAAGTCTGGTCCAGGAATGTCACTATCATTCTGTTATGAATGTTGTTTTGCAGATGCTGACTGTTGTGAAGTCTGTTGTTGTTTTGCATAGTTCTAGAATGCTGACTGGGCATGGTTGTTACACCAGCAGCTGCTTATAGTTAGGGGGTACGGGTGTATGGGGGATCGTTGAGTGAGTAAATAGTAATTGGGAGTGACCTCAGTGTTAGGGAGGGAACGAATACCTCTCTAATGTCCTCCAGTAGTCATGTATTACCCTTCCTATATTCAATAAAATCTACTTTACCCTACTCAGTTCTGATCTTCTTTGTTACATTGCTTAGTTCTTATTTAGAGTGTGGTTTCCTATCAAAATCTTCTGCACTTACTTGCCATTCAAAAATTTCATTTTATTTGAAAAATGTTTAACTCAAGTTTGCTCTAGTTTTCTGCAGTTTGTGGATTGTCATTATTCTTCTTGCCGTTGATCTTATCACCCTTCTTCATATATGGCAATGGCCTTATGGTACATCATCCTTTCTCTTCTTTATATTTGCTAGAGCAAACACATGTACAATCTATATGTGTGCAGATGATTTCGCTTAAACTAGCTCATTTTCCCTTATTATGTATGACGTTTATGACATTTTCCTGTAATAGGTTTTGGATATATCTTCTACGTCACCTTTGTCAGGCTATTTGTTACCTGGTGATGTTATTATTTCAATGGATGGCAATAACATCCATACGAAACAAGAATGGATGCAGATGATTACTCTAATAGATGAACAGATACTTGGAAAGTCAAACCATTCAGAGAATCCTGAAGATTCTCCAGTTCATAATAACAGGAAGGGCTATTGTGTACCAACTGCTATGATAGCAGAAAGCAAAAAATTCAATCTGGTTGATGATCAGTATACATGTCCAGGTGATCTCTTAATGTTTGTTACCATTTACTCCTCCGATTCAAACAGATTAGATGATGTCAGAATTGAAGATGGTCATCCAAAGAGACAAATAAGGGGCCACTGTTTGAATGCAAAAGAAGTTGTCAGACTAAACAAATGTGGTGATCGTTTGATGCCCAGAATAACCAACAGTAGCAGCTATTCATGTTCACTGGTGGATATTGCTAAATTCTGATGTTTGTTATCTTTAAAAATATTTTATTTTGGTTCTTTAAAAAAAATATATTTTATTTTGGTTATATCATTTGTTTAAGCACATCTACTCTTTCCAGGGTGAAAAGTTTAAGACATGGACCAAAGGTTCAAGGATTTGAATCTATAACAGCCCTTCCTGCAAAATTTTTAGACAGTTTTGGCCTTTGTTTATTTCTTTTTTTTCGAGTGAACAAACTAATGGAACGTCAAATTAATCAAAGCCATGTGATCATTGCACACAGGATGAGTACTGCTTAGGTCCTCTTCAATACCCAGGATTAGTATGGGTGGAGATCACCTATTCAAGCCCTTATTCCCCTGGGTGTATGCAGCACAGAAGAAATGTGTTTTCAGAGTTCCAAACTGAACAATTGAGAGAGGATGAATGTGGAGGGAGTTTTATATTTGTTGGTGATTTAGGTTCTATGGCAGATTCAGTTTGGTTGGCAGAGTATCAACCTCGTTTAGGATTTGCTTCCATTGCACATCTTCCTAGCATCATGGAAAAGAGCTTAATGTGCACGTTCCATGTGTCACTTACATTGGCTCTCCTCAATAGCTTGCCGGTATTTTTATCATTTTGGTTTTTCAATGGTATAAACTAATTTTTCAATGACTTATGCTGTTAGAATAATTGGAAAAAGGGGATGGGGCCGGGTGTTCATAGAAGCTGTGAATGAACTTGACCTTTATGATTATAAAATTACTTTGCTCAATTACAAGATCATACTAATTTATTGAACTCACTTTTTGTTATACAGCTAATTTGCTGGCCTGATGAGGGGCCTAGATAAATCAAGTGATTTTGGAGTAGAAGCCTATGGCTGTGAAATTGGATTACTTAACTAATGAGATATATATTTGCGAGATTCCTCTGACTAGGCATGCAATATAAATTTTGCTCATTTTGGGCCCAGAAAACAGGGATGAAAGTCTAGGATAGTGCATAATGCGGGACCATCTCATCACTGATTCTACTAGCATATTATTGATTTTAGTAGTTTCATTTAGAAATGAACTTTTATTGCAAGTCATATTCAGTTTATATTTAGTGTATCTTGATTTACTCTTCTAGGTTGTATAAGATTAGCCTTGAACTATTATAAGCATGAGGTTTGTTTCAGTTTTAGGTTGTTATTGAATGATTTTGGCAAACAAATATTGAGTTTCTTGCCTTGTGTTTTCTTCCAAGTTCTTGATTGTTCTCTTATTTTGTTATGTTCTGCTCTGTTTTGTTCTAGTTTCTTTCTTGTTCCGCTTGTTTAGCTTAATTTGAATTTCTAATTTCTAATTTGTATTTGTTCTACATCATATAATGCATGCGCTTAACTTTTACTTTTGAGGATTTTCACTTCACACAACTATTCTTGTTTTGAATTTATACTAATAAATGTGGATTTTTATCCCATACCTGGGATCTTGGTCTTAAATGGAGTATTAGCATGTATACTGGGATATTAATGAAATATTAAACAAGCTACATCTTCTAGGTTGATATGTTGAGTGCATGATATTGCCTCGATTTACCTTTGGAAAATGGAAATAGGAGTGGCTGTAAAGACCGGTTGGATTAAAAATGTGTAAATAGTCATTTGAAAAAGCAAAAGTCTTGTAATTTTCGTTCTTCTCCAATTTCTTTTCTTTCCCACATTTCTTCATGTTAAATGATACAGCCTTTGATTCAGGTGTACTTTTTGGATGGCGAATCTATTCTAGAGGTGGCTCTTTGTCACTTCACTTCACTGGGCCCTATGAGGAGGGCGAGAGTTTTGCAATTCTGTCTTGTAGGAGGAACTGTTATTTCTATGTTGGCTTTTATGAGAATCTTCTTAGCCATTGCTTTTAGCTAACAGGTCAGTAGTGTTGATCTTTCAAATAATAGCTGGATATGCTTTGTTAAATTTATTCATTTCACATTTGGTCTCTTTGACTAACAAACATGCAGAAGCTTATCGCCTGTATTTGTAATATTGCTTCTTGTTTCCTAACTAGGATTCCCTAGACGCTGCAACATGTGGGTACGCTAGTTTAAGAAACAAAAAGCAATAGCCTCTCTTTGTTTACACCGAGAACAAAGTATGATTTGCCTAAACAAACTTCAGCCACTTCTCCAATCCTACCATTAGTCTCTTCAAATAAACTAATTGCTTCTCCTGGATTGTTACTTTCACCAGGTGCATTGGCCAGAATTGTACCATGAAACCGATGCAAAAATAGTAAAGGTAATTGAGTAACAAAGAGTTTGCTGATAAGATTAAAGGGACTATTTTTTAGGTGTGATGAAATGTTTCATCAGGTCACAAAACAAAAACAACATAATTTATTTTTGGGGGAAAATTAAGAAGAAGAAGAAATGGAGGAAGAAGGAAAGCTGAATTGGACTAAAGATAACTTGGGTGATCGTGGCAAAGACAAGATACGCATCTTTTCCTTACAAGCTTTGTCAGGGGAGCAATTGGGCGAAAACAAACATATGAGAATGTTAGGTACCCCAGAAGCAAGCAGATCGTGTAAAGAGACGATTATGATTGTGATCTAGATGCACCCACACAAGTTTCTAGATGCTCCATTGGTATAAAGAGATGGTTATGATTGTGTGAAGGTTGATGACATCAAGATGATCGTGGGATAGGGAACACGGTTGCGTTGTGAGATCAGGTGCAAAGTTTTGAATATACCATACAAGGTGTTCAATTTACCATTAATACTTTGATATTACCCTTGAGAGGTTGTGATCTAGTGCTGGGGTTCAATAGTTATCTACTTTTTTTATTTATTTATAATAATTTAGAAGTAAATAGTGATATTTAATTAGGACGGCGAACAGGTACTTTTGAAGGGAGGCATCGTTAGTTAAGCCCAGAAGGTGAGTTTCAAGAAGTTACTGGTGAAGTCCTTGAATAACCTACCACTTTATCACCACAAAGGGGTCCCCATTTTATAGATACGTCGGTTTTCAAAAGACAATAATTGAAGAACTTGTGTAAGATTTAACAAGGCAAGGGATCACACAACATAGTACCAGCCCCATGAATATCTGATAGTTCTAGTGAAGAAGAAAGACAATTCCTGGAGGCCACGTATTGATTATAGGGAGCTTAATAGGTATACTATTAAGGATAAATTTCCTATTAAGATAATAGAAGAATTAATGGATGAATTGTATGGAGCCACTTGGTTGTCTAAGCTAGAATTAAGGTCAATATATCACCAGATTAGGATGTATATCCACACATTTTCAGAACAACTCCCAAAACCCTCGAAGCTGCTATGGATTTTTGGTTCGTTAATATTCACTCGTCATTTTAACGTTTGATCAATGAGATATTTAGAACACATGCGGGGAAGTTCTCTCATTTCTTCTTTGATGATACCCTCATCTATAGTAAATCAGTTGAAGAACATAGGAGGCATCTGAGAGCTACGCTGGAAGTGTTAGCACATCACCTTTGTTTTTTTTTTTCTGTTAAGGGCAACAAATACACATATGGGCCAACTTAGGTATAGTAATTGTTGCATGTGATCACTTTAGAGGGAGTTGCCATTGATCCAAAAATGGTCAAAATAGGGGCTAATTGGTCAGTACCCAAAATACTCTGGGGATTCTTATGCTTAATTAGATACTATAGAAGATTCATCAAGCAACATGGTGTTAAGCGCAAGCCACTCGCCAATTTAATTCTGAAAAGTGCCTTTGAATGTAATTGTGAATAAAAAATGCGTCTGGAGGATTTCAAAAGAGCTTTAACAATAGCCCTTGGGTTCGCATTTCCTGATTGTTTAAAACCTTTTATCATCGAAACTGATGGTTGGGAAGTGAGACTAGAAGGAGTACTTATGCAAGATAAAGCTTCTTGCCAAGCATTATGTTTTATCTAATACTTACGCAAGATAAGCTTCTTGCCAAGCATTATGTTTTATCTATATGTGAAAAGGAATTTCCAACAGTAATGTCCATCAAATACTGGCGTCGCAACTTGATAGGAAAACCATTTATGATTCACACGGACTGCAAGATCTTAAAATATCTATGGAACAAAGGATGTGTACACACTTCCAATAACCGAGGTTATTGAAGCTATTTAGTTATGACTATGAGATAAAAGTGTAAGAAAGGTCAAAACAATCAAAATATTTCAGAGAAATGATGTTAGTAGTGTGGAACTATTATCTTACTTATTGTGGAACTATTTATCTTACTTTTATTACTGGTGCAGACCGAGCTGCTAACGGATATCAAGATAAGTTAGGATGAGGATAGCTTTCAGGCTTATCAAAGGGGACCTTATATTTTAGCAACTATCAACGGCAGAATAATGTTTTGAAGTGGAAAGGAAGGGTGGTACTGGGTTGCAACACTGAATTGAGTTCATGTAAGCACTAGTGGAAGTTATTCAGATATGTTTGCAACGTTTAAAAGGCTCCAAGCTCTTTTTTTATTGGAAGGGGATTCAGAAAGGTTAGAGAACATTCAATTTGTATGCAAAACAAATATGATACCAATTTATTTGATGGATTGTCACAACCATTATCAATACCTCAATAATAATGGTAGGACAATAACGTAGATTTTATTAAGGGATTGTCAACTTTAAAGGATACTCTGTAATAATGGTGATTATTGACATACTTCCAAATATACCCACTTCGTGGCTCTCAATACATACATAGTAAAAGGAGGAGCTCAACTCTTTATGATCAATGCTTTTAAGTTCCATAGAATGCCAACAACAATCACTAATGATCATGATCCCATATTCCTTGGTTCCATTTTCCGAGAACTCGTATCGCCAAGAATGATTTGGCTTGCACTTGTCAACAACATACTATATTAGATAGATGGGCAAGTAGAAGTCTTAAACAAGAATCTTGAAACTTATCTCCAATTTATGGCAGGAAATTATCCACCAAAATGGAATACCTGGTTGGCTTTAGTAGAATGGCGGTTCAGTATCATAGACCATTCAGCCATCAACAAGAAACAAAGAGCTCTATAATTATAGCACATCATTACACATTCCTTACTTTGTAAGCGACTTCAAAGTGCTATCGGTATTTTAAGCATAGATAGAAAAGCTAGAGTAATGAATGAATATTGAGTCACTTTACTGTGCTCAGGCTCTCTTATTATATATAGGACAGAATATAATACAATAGGACAAAAGAATCATAAGAGAATGAGGAAGATCCTAACAAAACCTATGAGAGCAATACAAGTATGAAGAAAGAGAACAGGATACCAAATATTACAGCTGTACATAATTATATAAATAATACAATTTGTTATGCTCTAACATTCTCCCTCAAATGAGAGTGTGATGAACAACCTGAGTTTGTTCCTAAGAGTAGAAATTCATAGTGAGTCAAGGCTTTGGTTAAACAATCAGCTACTTGATAAGATGAAGGAACATATCTGACATCAATGCAGCCAGACAATACTAAATCTCAAATGAAGTGAACATCAATTTCTATATGTTTACTGCGAGCATGTTGAACAGGACTGGCAGCTAGTGCTCTTGCACTTAGATTATCACGCTACATTATAGAGTGTCGTCTGAGGAAAAAACCAAGCTCAAATAACAATGAACTTAACCATTTAACTTAGCAGCTCCATCAACCAATGCCTTATGTTTGTATTCTGTACTTGATTGAGAGACTATTCGTTGTTTCTGTGAAGACCACAACACTAATGTACCTCCAAGATACACACATGATCCTGCCATTGATTTTCGATCTTCTACAACTGTAACCTTGTCTACATTTGTATAAGCCATCAGTTGAAGTGAAGAAAATGGTTTTAGATGAAGTTCATATTTATAGGTGCCTTTGAAATAACGTAGAAGACGTTTAACAGCTTAAAAATAGGTGGTTGTTGGCCGAGACAAAAATTGACTAAGTTTATTTACAGAGAATGCAATATCTGGATGAGTAGTTCTTAAGTATTGAAGAAAGCCTATAGCTCGACGATACAGAGTAGGATTTGACATAAGTTCTCCATCAGTCAACAAAAATTGTCAACCAGTAACCATTGGAGTAGGCACAGACACACAGTCTAGCATGTTAAATTTCTTTAACAAGTTAAGAATATACTTTCCTTGATTTAGGTATATAACTAAACTATCTCTATAAATTTCAAGTCCAAGAAAATAATATAGGGGTCCTAAATCCTTAAGAGAGAATAGTGCATTCAGTCTCTGTACAAAGGATTTCAAATATGCAGAATTATTTCTAGTGATCAAAATGTTGTCAACATAAATCAATACAAACACAGTAAGATTACCTGTTTGAAGCAAGAATAGAGAGATATCACTTTTTGCATTTTTAAAGCCCCATTGTAGTAAGGTGAGACGTAGGCGATCAAACCATACTCAAAGTGCCTGCTTTAAACCATAAATAGCTTTAACTAACTTACTTAGGTGATTAGGTCGTCGCTGATCAAGAAATCCTTCGGGTTGTCGCATATAGACATCTTCTTGCAAAAAATCATTTAGAAATGTGTTATTCACATCAAGCTATCGTATTTCCCACTTAAAGGTAACAACAATTGTCAGTACGATACGGATAGTGGTAGGTTTGACCAAAAGGACTAAACGTTTCACCATAATCAATTATGGCCGTATGTTGAAAACTTTTCGTGACCAACCGAGCTTTGTGTTTTAAAATATATCCATCAGCTTTAAACTTAGTTTTGAACACCCATTTACAATCAACTAGTTGATGAGTACCATTGTATGAAACCAAAATCTATTTTCTGTTTCGTTGTAAGGCATTGAATTCATCTATCATCACTTGCCACCAGTGAGAAGACGCAAGTGCATCTTTTACTGAAATAGGTTCAGCTACTTGTGACAAAGAAGTTGGATCTTTTGAACTAAGAAGCCTAATGAAGGGATATTTAGGCTTGAAAATGCTATCCTTGGCCCATGTTGGGTGTTTATTTAGTTGGTCTAATGGAGACACTTGGGCCTCTGAAGAGGAAAAATCATCAATCTTGTTTGTTGAAGAAAAATCTGTTGGATCAACAACAGGAGAAATGTCCCATGGAAAAAAATTATTCCCAGGTGAAGCACCAGAATGAGCAAGTGAATCATCAAGAATAGTCACTTCTTGCCTTTGAGGCGAAGCAGAGTGTATAGACAAGTTCGAAGGGTGAATCATGATTGTCACCACACCATCTGTTTCAAATGATTCAACTCGATGATTCAGAAATCCTGTGATAAAGGGAAACAAAGAAGGATCAAATATAACATCTCGTGACACAAAAATTTTTCTAGAGGCACTCAAGCATTTATGGCCTTTTTGTTGAGATGCAATCCTAAGGTAGACACATCGTTAACTATGAAATTGAAACTTGTGATTGTTGTATGGTTAAGCACGGGTAACAAGCGCATCTAAAAGGCTGTATAATCTTATAATCTGGTTCTGTTTTAAATATTCTAAATAGATGTGATGCTCCTTCCAAAACAGGTGTGGGAAATCTATTAATCAGATAAACAACAACTTGAAAAGCATCAATCCAGTAAACAAGTGGAATTTTTGCTTGCGTTAATAAGGTCGGACCTATTTCCACTATATGTTTGTGCTTTCTCTCTACATGTCCATTTTGAGGAGAAGTATGTGGACATGTAAATATAATATTAATTCTAGCAGTTTGTGCAATAGGTATAAGAGGCTTATATTCTGAACCATTATCACACTAGACATCTTTAATTTGTGTATTGAATTGATTTTCAATTAAGGATCGAAAATGGTTAAAGGCATTAACAACCTCGCCTTTGTGTGTCAATGGATAAAACCAAACATATCGACTAAAATCATCTAAGAAATGAATGTAATACTGATGTCCTTTGTAGTTTGAATAGGAGAGGGTCCCTATAAATCAATATGGATTAGTTCCAAGGTGTAGAAGCATGTGAAACATAATTAGGAAAAGGTAATTATTTTGATTTCCCAAATTGACAAGCGTCACGTACATATTTTTCATTGATTGGAAAATTCAAATTGCATTTTTTCATAATTTGTTTCAAAACTCTATGACTTGGATGTCTTAACTTATGATGCCATCTGATAAAATCATCCTCTGTTTTAGTAAACTGTGCAACGTGAATTTGGGGCTAAAAATTAATCTTACTGTCCATGGGGTACATTCCTTGCTTGGATGTCCCTTACATCAGGAGTCGCCCCATTACTTTGTCCTTCACAGTACAACCAGTATTAGTAAACTGAACATCAACAAAATTATCTTCAACAAGTTTGTTCACACTCATAAGTTTTTTAGTGGCAGTAGGAACAAATAACACATCCTTAAGAAGAAGTTTAGAATGAGAACGAGGACAAGAAATAGAAGTAGAACCTATGCTCGTGATACGGTTCTTCTCTCCAGTAGTTGTAAGAAGATGGGACTTATCTACTAGAGTTACATGTTCAAGTTGATCCAAATGAGGGGTCACATGATAGTTGGCTCCATTATTTATGTACCAAGTAGGATTTGACACTAAGTAAGGAGACGTATAGAAAACTTGTAGAGATTATCTTTTAAAAGAACAACTATATCCAGCAGGTTGTTGAAAAGAACGATCATAATGATGATAACAATTTGCTACTACATGACCTGGACACTGCTAGAGATGGAAGAATCGACGACCACCATTTCCACCACCCCAACAGCAACCACCGCGTGGACCACAGGAATCACGCGAGCCACCTCGTCCAGATCCTGAATCAGAAGAGTGATGTGCAGCATCAGGTCGAGCATCTTCACGTTAAGCAGCATGAACAGTAGGTTGAATATTCAATGATGAAAATTGATTGAGTTGATCCAGGCGACTTTCAAAAGCAAGGAAGCTTGAGCTTCAACCTAAGTGAGATGAAGTTGATCCACTAATTTCATAACTATTGCATTGTACTCAGCATCAAGTCCATTCAAAGTATGAAGGATAAGATCTTCGTTGTTCATTGGTGCACTGACAAGAGCAAGTTGATTTGCAATGTTCTTCATCTTAGTAAGATATTCCTCCATTTTCATAGTGTTTTTACGAGTTTAATGAAGCTCCGTCTTGTAAACCATTATACGAGCTTTAGTCAAGGCACAAGAAAGTACATGTGCTTCACTCCACATATCCTAAGTTGTCCGACAATAGAAGAGCTGAGTACCGATGTCCTAAGTCATAGTATTTCTTAGTCATCCCACAATCAAGCGATCAATGGAGTACCAATCCTTAAAGTCGGGACTCAGTTTGGTCCCTGCACCATCGGGGATGAGACGAAGTGGGACACGAGTCGTGCCATCAATATGAGATTCTAATTTGTTACCCTTAATCAGAGGCAATACCACAGATTCCCAAATCAAATAGTTTCCGCGATCTATCCTAATTGCAGTGGTTTGGCTAGAGGAGCTAAACAAAGTATAGGTTTTTGGAGCTGAGGAGAGGACCCAGCAGAATCGAAAGTTGCAGACAAAACCAACATGGTGAAATTGCTCTGATACCAAGATAGAAAAGCTAGAGTAATGAATGAATATTCTGTGTCACTTTATTGTGCTTAGGCTCTCTTATTATATATAGGACAGAATAAATTATAATAGGACAAGAATCATAACAGAATGAGGAAGATCCTAACAAAACCTATGAGAGCAATACAAGTATGAAGAAAGAGAAGAGGATTCAAAATATTACAGCTGTACATAATTATATAAATAATACAATTTGTTATGCTCTAAAAAGCATTGAAGGATCATGAAATTGCAATCCAAGTAATTGTATTCCATTTGTAAAGGACACACAGAAAAATGCAAAAAAAAAAAAAAAAGAAGAAGAAGAAAAAGAACGAATAAAAGAATAACAAATAAATGACTTCATTTTGGTCAAACAACAATCATACAGAAGAGCAACGTTAGCCAAATGAAGTAGTAACAAGTTTGTCACCTTTCTTTTATAATCCCTTTTAGGTACTGGTTAGGATAGGGAAAGTAGCATATAAATTGAACTTTTCTACGTAGTCCCATTTATAACGTGCTTCATATCTCCCAATCTTTAGAAGCACATCCGAACTGACAAACCTACATCTTCTATACTTCCCTAGGAGTTAACTATAAAAGATTAAATTCCAGTAGTAATATTTGAAGAGAGAATTATTAAATATGAAAATATAAACTAGTAACACAAATTCTAGTTCGATGGTCAAGTGAGGCATTAAGTTCCACCTGGGAGTTCCTATTTGATATTCAATAGAGGTAACCATCAAATTAACCTCATAGACAAGGTTTATGATTATATATATATATAGCAACACTTAGATGCAAGTCATTAGGTAAGCCAAATGCTTGTTATGGATGTCACAATGGTTATATTATCTGTAACCAACCTACTTCCTATAAGAAATGAATGCCAATCTTCTCAATCCTTTCTCTCTCCTTTAAAATTGATCTCCTCTCTTTCTTTTAATAATTTGGTGAATAGCATTTAGTATCAGTTAATTATATTAATCAGAAAGTGCAATCCTCTAGAGAAATTTGTGGTTTATAGACCAATTACATGTTGTAATGTATCATACAAGGTAGTTCATAAAATTATTGCAAACATAATATAGCTAGTTCTTAATTCTTTAATATCTAAGAACCAGAGTCCTTTTATCCTAGTCACCTCATCTTGAACAACATATTGTAGACTTTGAATTTATGCATTGAATCAAGAATCAATAAAAGCAAAGAAAGGGGTAATTTTGTATTCAAAATGGAATCTTTTTAAAAAATTTAAATTTAATAAGGATTCATTAAGTCTGAGTTAATGAAGATGAGCTTCGATGGACTTTTATTATAAGATGCATTACATTTATTTCAAACTTTATTATACGTATTATATGTTTTCTCTTACTAAAATTTTCCATATCACAAAATATTTACTTAAAACCTTAGACAAGTGTACTCATTATTGATGAGTAATATAGTAATAAATAGGGTATCGATTCCATGAAGAAGCTAGATATTTTAGATCATTCTCCTACTATTAACTATTTAAAGAATTAAAATAGATAGATTGATTGATATAGAATAATAAATGAAATAAAATTTAAACAAGGAAGCAAACCAATATATATATATATATATATATATACTTGATCGTTTGCTTTGAATTGTACTTATATATATAAATAAGTAATGTTTAGATGAGGGTTATCTTTGTGGTCATGATTTAATAAACTTAGAAGGTCTTTATAATTTAAACCAGCATAAGTTCCTAGGTTATGAAATTGCCCTATCACAAGACACAACCACCTATTCTCAAGTTAATTTATTGGATACCTCTATCTAATTAAAACTCCTAAGAATATATTAGCTTTTGAAGATTTCTGTGAAAGAATTGACCCTAACGCCAGAGAATTTATGTAAGCCTATTTCTAGTTCTTCATGAAACTCCTAATATCTAAATCGTGGTCCATATATATGTAGGTTGTCTCTAATTGTCCACACTTGAATTAATATAAGATCTATTGTTAGCATAATTAAATCCACATTAAGAGTATTCAAAGATATGTAACATTAAGAGTATTCAATGATATTTTACATAAATAAATCTCACTTCATAAATGATATTGAATCAATCCTTTAAAAAGACAATACTAGAGTTTACCTTTCTAACATATAAATAAACTATCCACAAATCATGTTTTCGCCAATAAATATAAGTGATAAAATAAAAGACATCAAGATAGAAAGAATTCTAGATAAAATCTCCCTACTCTAATTTAATCAGTTGGGAAGATTTTCAATCCTCATCTTTATCACAAAAATACATTAAAATGATCTCTTGAGGGTTCTTATACCACCTAGTGGCTAATCCTAGGTTTATAATAGAAAAGAATGATCCTTTAAACTAGGGTTTTTATATAATATATTTGGCCTTTTCGCTTAAGGAACGGTCTGGGAAATGATCAATTCATAGACTATGCAATATTTTGTAACATTCTAAAGAGGGACATATAGACTCTACAATGCTTGTTCCCCAGTTCATGTATCTTTTTGTAACTTCTCTGCGCATGGCCATGGTCAAGGGCTTAGGCACAATGTGTCTCAGGCCATATTGCTTTTAAGAAATTCTCTATATTATACCATCTCCCTTTAGATCATGTCTATAATCGTGTCTTCATCTTCAAGTGGTCAGAGAAGGACATGAGTTGCCACACAAATTTGATCACCCTCTACCTTGTTTTCTTCACGTTTTCACTTAAAATCTTCTTCAATTTAGCTAAGGCTTGTTCCAAGGCAAAATTGTAACATCCCACCCCCGACGGGAAGGGTAGTATAGTAAATTGGCATAGGATGTGATTGATTGGGACTGATTAGGATTGTTCATGCATATTGGTATTTGTGAACAGTGACATTCGTGAAGCGATTGGTCACAACACTATAATAAAATGGGAAAGTGTCACATATGCATTGCATACACATTTTGATTGAATACAGTAAATGGGAAAAAGGCAAGAGTGCCTTATACAATTGTGATTTGCTTCTTTTGACTGTGTT
>JANKYE010000005.1:20754326-20765514 GCA_032467995.1 Erythroxylum dillonii | reverse complement strand
AACACTTTCATTTATTACTTTGTTGTGACTAAGTACCTTTTTCATTGTTCCGTATCTATTATAGATACCAGATTCATTAATATTTGTCCCTTATCTACTGGGGATATAGGGCTCATTATACATAGTGAGCAAGAGGCTTTTAACACATTTTGAGCTTTAAGCTCTTTTTCACTGGTGACTCCGGTCACAACTATCTTTAAGTTATCATGCATTCATGTAGTAAAATGCATCATATGTATTCAATCATTCACTTGTGCTCAATTTTCTTTCGCATTCACATTCACCATCGAACCTTGGTCTGGCATTTAATAATTAAGTTGAGTATCACATATTCTGTCAAATTCACAAACAATGAGCACTTCCAATATATTATTCATGCATTAAACGCCTTAGAAATTCAATGTCCGGAATCAACACATTTACATCACATAATAACCCAATTCAGAATTTAAACAAAACAATAAATCATTGTGAGACCATTTAGGTTACTTACAGTATGCTCCAGATAGCTATTGCCTCGACATCCTGGCAATGTCTGGATATTTTCACTCTAATTGCTCTTCTATATCATACAATACATATATATTTACAGGTTACTAATTTTCACATTTCCATGAACACTCAATCATATACATATGTGTATGTGATATGTATAATACATGCTCAATGATAATTCTGGGTATATTTCTTTAATTCACATCCTATGATCATCCTTATATCATATCTTGTGAAACTTGATTGTCCTTAATTTATCAATCATACATTTACCAATCCTTTCCTAGCACTATACGTCCACACAATTTCCTAATTCTCATTCATTCATACCTGATTTATATTAAGTCAATCCATTCTTCAATTCCAATGTCAATCAACATTCTAAACTTATCATTCCCTTAACTACTTATTTTAGTAACCATTTAGGTTCATTTCAAACCTTAATAAAATCCAAAAACACCAAGATAAGGTGGGAAGATAGTAGTACATGATCGTGCTTGTGCATGATCGTGTAACCACTTGATGATCTTGGTGATCCCTTTGGACAAAGAAAATAAGGTATTTAGGCAATACATTCTTCTCTAACAAAATGTTCCTATACGTCTTAAGTTCCTAATTACATAAATTTCATGCATTTTTGGTTCAATATTTTTCATGTTATACCTAAAATACTACAAATTATTCTTACATCATGATAGCACACTGTACCCAACTTTAAGCCAAATTTTGAAATCTTTATAGATAGAACTAAAATTTGATTCCTTCATCAACAATATAGAAATGTGTCTCTAGCTTAATATAAAATTAAAAGCATCCTATTTGGATGTCTACAGATCAAGATATGATCAAAATACAAATGCTTGTTTAGTGAAGACATCGCTTCTAACATATTCCAACACACTTCATCATCATTTTCATCCTAGTTCATCTCTTTTGCTTAGTCTATCATTTCTAGCTTATTTCCTTATTATTTCCTCTTCATTCATACTTCCATTTCAGCTCAATTTCAATCACAAGAAAATCATATTTTGTGTGTGTGTGTGTGTGTGTGTGTGTGTGTGTGTGTGTGTGTGTGTGTGTGTAAGTGAAATGAATGTGAGATTAGAGTTGAGCATGTGTAGAAAGTTTCACCTTAATTCTTTCCATTTTAAGACACCACATTACTTCCTTTCTTTAGCTCAAGACTCATTTAAGTTCATCTCTAAAACACCCTAAGAGATCCACGTTAATATACATTGAAAACAAAACATGAAACATTCATTTATCTATCAAATTTTTCTGCACTTTTTCCTACACCATTTTTAATGATCTCTCTATATCAAACTCATCTATACAAAACTTATGAAATATTGATCATCATAAATACAAAAAACAAGACATCAATGTGCTCATTTCTTTACCCATGTTCCAACATATATAAAACACCATTTTATGATCATTTATCTCTAACTATCATCATACATGTTTCATTAAACAAATCATGAAGAACAATATGATACTTACTTGTATAACTTCAAGATCTTCAAAATATCACTCAACCCTGGCTTTCTTTAAACCACACGATCATTATCTTAGAAGTTGGAGTAGCCTAGATTCTTCCTCAAGAAGAAGACACGTGATCTTGAAGAAACATATGAAAAATGATGGCAAAGTTCACAATGGTGAGAGTTGAAGGTAACATGGAAATGAAGAAGCAATATAGAAGATGACGATCGAAAATGAAGATAGAAGAAGAAAGCATCAAATGAAAATGAAAGACAAAGGATAGTCTTTCAAATGAAAGGAAATATCGTGGATGGATATATGACATGGCAACTTGTCACTTGCCCCACATGTCACCATCTTATAGTTTCTAATGGGTCTTCTTTCTCAATCAGTCGATTTGTCTCCAATTTCTAATTCAATTGTCTCCCAATTTTCTATGATATTTGTCATTAAATCCTAATGCCATTTATCAACAATTTCTACTTCCATTTGACATTTAATTTTACCACCATTTATCAATTGTCTTGTCGCTTGGCATTTTTTCCTAGTCCAAAAATACTCATAATTTCATAAAATTTTCCTAATTTTAACAAAAATTCTAAACCAATAATTATATTCACCTAATCAATTTTCAAGACAAAATATTCACTATTCACACTATAATGACATTTATAAATCAGTTAAGATCAATTACGCCCGATAAATGTCAAATGAGTGCATGTACAATAATTGTAATATGTGCAATTATCAAATTCACATGTATGTATGCTAATATTATGCATGAGCATGAAATACATTTCTTAATTTCTCTATAATATCTCTCATATTTAGTATTCTAGGGTTCTAACCCTTAATATGGGAGAAAATGGAATGTTACACACACACATGCAGAGAGAGAGAAAGAGAAGAGAAGAATTGAATCAATCACCAAAAATATATTCAACTGTATAGGCTCAGTCACAATGCTCCCTTTTATAGGAAACAAAAAGTAATAAAATAATAACGACTAACACAAAATAATGCTTCCTATTGGATCACAAATTGGTCAATTCAAAATGGAGTACTTAAGCCTAAAGAAAGTTTTACCTCTCATAGCCCCACTTCCAATGTATAGCCATCATGAATTTCACCTACTATTAATATATTGCTTTAGTATCTTATTGCCACCTTTCAAGTGCAACTCAAGACTGATATATACATATTCCTGACATTGCCTCCGTTAAATCAAACTGGTAGAAATTTATCATACCTAACAATTCTTTCAGTTTGTAAAACAACTCGAACTTCAGTGCCTAGTAAAAATATCTACAACTTGTTCTTCAGTGTGATAATAATTAATCACTACCTCCTTTTCAGTTACTAGCTCATAAATTTTGTGAAACCAAATGTCTATGTGCTTGGATATCCCATCGAAAAATGAATTTTTACACAGTGTTATTATGGACTTATTGTCACAGAATAATTTTAATGGACCATTTTATTCTTGAAGTAGTACTTCAAGCATTCTTCTTAGTCATATTGCCTATGTAGCACAGGTAGTTACTACAATGTATTCTGATTTAACTATAGATAATGCAACCACAGGTTGTTTCCTTAAAGACCATGATGTTGTATCAGTGCCAAGATGAAAATCATACTTTAATGTGCTTTTTCTTGTTTCTATATCACCACCCTAATAACTATTTGTCTAACATATAAAATTCATATAATTGATGCTTGCATAAAAAAATTCTTTCATTCAAAGTACCTTTAATATATCGAAAAATTCTCTTTGCTCCTTGTAAATGAAAAATACAAAGCTCCTCCATGAATATCGTAAATAATTCAACTCTAAAAACTATATCTGATATGGTTGTAGTTAAATACCTCAAACTTCCGATTAAACTCTTGTAGTAAATTGAATTTATAGGTCTCCCTTTACCTTTTTTTATTTGTTTCAATTTCTCTTCAATTGGAGTGAGACTTGGTTTGAATTCTCCAACTTAAATTTCTTTAAAATATTCTTTGCATACTTCCCTTAGGAAATAAAAATTCCATCAACTTGTTGAATTATCTATATTCCAAGAAAATAAGACATTAAACATAAATCTGCCATGTCAAATGATTTTACCATAGCCTCCCTATATTCTTCAATCATCTTTGAGTTATTTCCAGTAATAATTAAATCATTAATAGTACGCTCAAAAGGACATCTTTCAAAATCATGCTTCATGAAGTATGAATCAATTCTTTTGTACCATGCTTCTGGTGCCTACTTTAATCCATACAATGCTTTCTTCAACTTGTAAACTTTATCTTCTTTTCTTCTAATTTCAGACATTACAAGTTGCTCAACATATTCTTCCTCTTCTAAAGTGCCATTTAAAAAGTAGATTTTACATCTATTTGATAAATCTTCCAATTATTTTGAGCTGAGAGGGAGATCACCATGTGAATAGTATCCAATCTCACAGTATGAGCAAAAACTTCAAAGTAATCAATACCTAGCTTTTGCTTGTATCCTTTTGCAACCAATCTAGCTTTAAAACGGTCAATTTCACCATTAGTCTTATACTGTCTTGTACACCCACTTTACTTTTATAGGGTCTTTATCAGCAGGCAAATATTTTAATTCCCATGTGTCATTCTTTTCAATTGCATGTATTTATTTATCATGGCTTTTGCAGCTTGATAGATAGGAGTGGAAGATTTATTCCAAAGAAGCTATTAGAGATTAGCCATTTAGATCTGTTTACTCTTGAAGTTCCATCTAATGGAGGTTATAGCTATTTTACTATTTTTATTAATGATTTTAGTAGAAAGGCTTGAGTGTATTTTCTAAAACAGAAATTAGAAGCTTGTGATGCATTCAAATCATTTAAAGAGTTTGTAGAAAAGCAAAGTGGCTGCAAAATTAAAGTATTAAGAATAAATAGAAGTCAAAATTTTCTTACATACATAAATGTCATTGAGAATTCAACATCAGTTAAAGAAAGTAGACAAGGTTTAGAACTCTTTCTTCACTATTTCAAAAGTAAAGAGCTTTTTGTGTCCTCTGTGACACTTGTATAGAACTTTTATATTTATCTTTTAATTCATTTATTAAATTCTCTTTTTTACCAAAAAAAAAGAAGAACTTGTTGCTTATTTTAGTCAATTTGAAAAGACAACTTATTGGATTTAAGTTTAACTATTCTTGTTTACTGTTTTGTTAAATTTTATATGGAATTGAGTTTTCAATTCATTAGGCACTAATTGTAGACATTCAACTATATATTGGTACAATGATTTGACTTGATAGAATGTTTATGTTGAAAAAAATTGCTATCAAAATGACATAATAGTATAATACACTCACACACATATGCAGAGAGAGAGAGAGAGAGAGAGAAGAATTAACACATTCCCCAAAAATACATTTAACTACAAAGGCTCGGTCAAAATGTTCCCTTTTAATGGAAACAAAAAGTAATAAAATAACAAAGACTTAACACAAAAGAAAGCTTCCTATTAGATCACAAATTCCAAAATGGAGTGCTTAAGAATAAAGAAAATTGCGCCTCTCATAAGTCCTCTTGCCTCTCTTAGCCACACTTCCAATGTATAGCTTATCATGAACTTCGACTACTATTAATGTATTGCTTTAGCATCTTATTGTCATCTTTTATGCCTAACTCAAGCTTTATATATATTTATTTTATTTTCCCGACAAAATACATCAAACGAGAGTTCAAATATTATAGTGCTAAAAAAGATTGAATTAGTTTAAATAACTCACATAAAATTAAAAATTATAATATCAATTTTTCTTACTAGAAAATTGAATCCATAATATTTTAATTTATTTCAAGTATAGCTTAGAAATCAACTATGTTAATTTCAACCATTATGGCTGCTAATTTAAAGGACCCACTAGTTTCACCACCTCCTTGTACACCTTGGTAAACAAAAATTAAGTCATTTTATTTTTTGGAAAAAAAGTAACAAATTTCAACTTTTTTCTTTTAAGACAAACTTTTTTCCCTTTTTTTCACATGGGTAAGACTTGAAATTCAATCACATTTTTTCTTGAAAATGAAGCACTAATGGGGTGCTTGGTTGACTAGAATCATCATTTCATTCCTGGTCTATTCTTGATAATAGATTATTCCCTTGTTTGGTTGAAGAAAACATACAAAATCTATAATTCAAGGGTTTACTTATTTCTTGTGTTTAAAAAATAGCTAAACTCATCATCCCCTATCTTTATCTATTCCAAATGGGTTGGAAATAAAAATGAGAGCTTGTTGGACGAAAATATTTTTAAGAAATTCACATAATTACTTAATAATAATAATAATAATGCTGTTAGTAGAGACTAATGGATATTTTAATATTTTTGTTAGTTATTCCTTTATCATTCTATATTTATGTTTTCTAACTAATAATTGAACTTACGTTATCATTAAAAATTCTTAGGTATAAATTAAACTAAATAATACATAACCTATTCTATTCTTCGTCTATTTTATTCTTAAAGAATTTAATTTCATTCCTTACCTAATTTATTACAAATCAAACGTCCTATAAAATGTTTAAAGATTTAAATTATTGCACTACGACGTCACGTGTATCAAATAATCCGGAAGAATATAAAAAAGAACAGTGATAAAATCATGTTTCTTATTGAGATCTTTCCTTCCTATCCCAATGCGGCTCGGAAATCTGCCCTATAAAACAGAGACAAATCTCTACTCTTAGTCTGCTGGTTTTGGTCTTGGGCGACCCCTGCCGTACTTTGGAGGGCTGCTCTTTGCAACATCAACAACTATCATCCAGCCATTTATGATCTGCAAGTAGCATTATCAAGTAATGGCACTTAAACTTCTTATGTGGAGTTCTTGGATTTTCACTGGACAGGGATAAAGCAAGGAGATCAGGGTCTACACCTAACCTACCTTGCCATTCATCTCTTTAAGTGCAGCACATGCAGCCTCCTCTGTAGTGTACTCCACGAATGCATAACCTTTGGACCTTTTTGAAATCTTATCCATTATAATTTTAACTGTCAGCAAATGCATTAGCAAAGCAAATTACTTCCCCCTCTTCAATGATTAATGAAAGTCGGACAAATCTTGTTACATGGAAAATGGTCAAGTTGCCAATTTTGAAAATCCAAAATGTACCTTCAACAAGCTCACCAAAGCCCTCAAATGCCGCACGTAGTGTTTTCTCAGATGTATAAAACGACAAACCTGTTTCAAATGGAAATTAAGAAATAATAGTTGATAAACTGTACAACAATATCAAATTCCGCCACAGAACAAAAAGGCAAAAGAGAAGGCTATCAATGTAATCACTTGATGATGCAACCTACCAGTTATAAAAAGTTTCTTTGTTTTAGTTGCTGTTGATTGACTAGTTGTCAAAGAATTCGGTACACTGATCAACATTTCAGCATTCTCACCTGAAAATGTTGCATAATGTTAACAGCAATGAGGGTAGATTGTGACAGATGCAACATTTTCTGCAATATTGAACCAAAAGTACCGCCGATTGGCTTGCTCAAAAGATCAAAGAAAGGGAAATCCAGTAGAGAAGTAATCATTAAAATTATTTCTGAATCCTATGTTTGCAGTTATCACAATGAAAAATTGATGCAGAAAACAAAAAGTCAATATTGTCATTTCATGAATGCATGCTTCATGCATGCCTTTGTTTGTTTATGTATGTGTTGAAGGAAGCCGGGGGGGAATGGGGAGAAGGGGGAGGATAAGAAACATAGTCAACCAAAGACAAAGATGATCAATACCATCAATGCTATAAACAATGAATAAAAATTTCTCCAAAGGAAAGCAGAAAATCAAAGTTTTATCTCCCATATCAAGTTGCTAAGCAATGACAGAAAATTTGTCTCTATAAGAGAGCAAAGTTCAAGTTTTAACTATTCATTGAACACCTTGCCAAGTACTCTGTCTAAGAATATGAAATTTCTGCATACAGAATACTAACGAGAGTTTTATATTCTCTGATATCAAGCAGTACTCTGATATTGCAACAGTCAATGAAGTACCAATAGATTAGCCAAGCAGCCTGTAGCTATACTGGCAATCCAAAAACAAGAAATCCAGTCTTATCACTCTACACGTTACTGACATATAAATAAATAGTCCATTAACAATTATCTGATTAAGGAAAATATAGTTTATTGTTGAACTCTACGGCAGCATACAGAAGGAAAGTGTAAACGTGAAGGATCTAAAACAAGCTATTCTATCAAAAGAGGACAAACCTCTGTAATCCTTATTTTCAGAATCAAAATTTTTATCCAGCTGAACAGATAAAACACCAGGGACACCTACAAAATGTGGAACCATTTTCTTTAATTGCAATGCATTCTAAATCATATTGCACCTCATAAGAAGCTCACAAACCAGTTAGTTCATGTGCACATTCCTCGTCAAGTTCACAACAGAAACCAAAATTAGTCTGCCAGGAAACGTGATATATACACATTTGTGCCTCCTTTTCACTGCAAAGATCAATATTTCAGAACACGAACAAGCTCTGACGTGGAGAAAATAGATGAATCGATGATCAAAAAGAAATACTTACTTCCCCAAAACCTTGGTGAGGATTTGACTATAATAATCTACCATTTGTGCCTTTGTGACAACCCCAACTCCTGGTTTATCAATTCTAACCAGCCATTGTTTAGTATTCTCGCGAGGAAACAACAAAGCTCTCCCACTTTGTGGAATTGATAGATTATCTAATGCCATACTTGAACCATAACCCTTTTTATCAGAATTGAAATCCGGATCAGGATAAACTGCTAAAACCCCAGGTAAACCTATAACGTGTAAAAACTTAAAACGTTAACCAAATTACGAATTCAAACAATTAAAAGCGGAGATATTTGGTTTGAACTGCTGAAGAAAGCAACTAAAGCAATATTGTGGATGCAACGAACTAGTACATACTGGCAAGTTCACGGGAGGCTTCTTCATCAATGCTGCAGCGAAACCCAAAGTTGATATCACAAAAAGTATCATGTATACGCATCTCAGCATCCTTTTTACTGCACATCAAAACCCAAAAAGCAAAAACATAAATTCAGGCCTAAAAACCAAGAGACAAAAGGGGGCCAGAGAACGAATACACACCCACCTGCCCAGAACTCCCTCCAAAGTCATGACATAGTAGTCCATGATCTCAGTCTTTGAATTGGCTCCTTCTGGAAGCCTGTCCATAAGGACTATCCAGCGAAAGTTGTGACATTTAGTGGAAGAGAAAGACGAGGAAGTTGAAAGTGAAGAACCTGACGTTAAATTTGCCTGTAACCTTGTAGATGGAGAAAAAGATACAGAAGAAAAGCGCGAAAATTGAGAAGAGTGTAAGGAGAGGTTAAGGGGGCTCTTATGCATAAGATAGCCATATCGAACACTGAGCGAAGTGAAAGGTTCAAAGACAGATGGTTTGGAAATGGAGAATGAATAAGATAGTGTTTCCATGGCTGAGTACCAACTTCCGAGGTTTCATGACAGAGAAACCTGTGCCTCTTGGCCTAAATAGATAACGGCATAGACTCGTGCTCTATATCTGTCGGAAGATACACCGATGGTTTGATTCGAGTAGATTTATTATATCCGTGTTTTATTATATGCTGTAATTTTATTTTTTATAAAATTTAAGCTTACTTATTCATTATCTTCAAAATAGTATTTTGAAATGCTCTATAAAATCTTAACATATTTTCTATTTTATAAATTTTCCGATTTTATGCTCTTAAAATTAAAAATAATAATTTTACCGTTTAAAACTTTAATATAGATGCAATGAATTATTCTTAACATCTGTACAAAATTTTTGGTCAAATTTTTAAATATTTAATTTTTAGAAGTGTGATACTATATAGTGTTAAAAATAAAAGTTGAAATACATATTTAATATTTTAGTTTAAAATTATTTACGTCTTTATTTTTAAAAAAAGACATTCAATTTTTATATTTTCCATATGAGATATTGTTAAAATGTTTATCTTATTTATTTTGAAATGTTAAATTATTATTAAAACACATCTTACATTTCAACTAATAATTTGAAGGACTAGAAAATGATTCTAGAAAAAGTTTAAATTGTTTCTTGTTTTGAGTATAAGAAAAATGTTACTAAGGAAAAAAATTATTTTTTTAGTATAGGAATAATATAGAATATCATCATCATCATCAACAGTCAATTGAAATCTTGTTAAGCTGTGAGATTTAGAAAGGTTCGATAGTACGCAACTTTACTCTTACCTAATAGAGAGGTTATTTCCGATAGACTCATATATAATGTGTCATGAAGATGCTACAAAATTATAAATAAATGTGCAAACAAATACAAAAATAAAATAAAGAAATCAATTAATTAAATACACATACAAAAGGTATTAAAAATAATTGAATACATAAATACATTAATATAGAAATACAAATAAATAATAAAGATATTGAAGAATCATTATATTGAAAAAGTGGGTATGGCAACACAAAATAACGCACATAATGGACATGTCAAAGCTTAACAGTAAAAGGCACGATGGAATACATATGGAAAAGCCTAGAACAAGAGTAATGCCAATTAGGCCATAAGTAAAATAAAAAATATCAACCGAAAAAGACCCGGACAACAGTAACTCTGACCACACCAGAACGCAAATGTCCTCTTTAAGAGAGATCCTTTACCCGGATCTTAATACGGCAAAGTTTTTTATTGTGGGCTAAGTCCTTAGTAAGATCTAACCGAGCCATATAATTCTTGATCACTTCCCTCCAATTCTTTTTTAGCCTTCCCTTTTTCCTCTTACAGTCTCTAAGAATTATTTTCTCGCATCTTCTCACTGGGGCATCCGAGTGTCTCTCTTAACATGTTCAGATCACAAAAGTCGTGTCTCTCACAATTTTTCATTGATACCAACTACCTTTAATTTGTCTCTCTCCATTAAATTTTTGACCTTATCTTTTCTAGTAAGGTTACACATCCACCGGAGCATCCTTATCTTCGTCACCAAAAGCTTACTATTATTTATTTGCTTGATAGGCCAACAATCTGCCCCATATAACATGGTTGGCCTAATTGTTAAGTGATAGAATTTATCTTTAAGCTTGATTAGTATCCTCTTGTCACATAAAACTCCTAACACCCTCCTCCATATAAGTCACCATGATCTAATACAATGGATTATATCTTCATCAATCTCTCCATT